>VMDO01001400.1:0-44126 GCA_007922755.1 Pedetes capensis
TTTAGCAAGCCAAATCCAAATCGACTATTCACCATCAAGCCTGCTCCATTCTTTTTCCATCCAGGATTATTGGCCAATGGGTCATACTCAGAGGTCCACACAACCAAGTGCTGCATATCTCGCCAGGTGAGATTTGGACTAGGGGGAAAGTGACATAAAGTATCTTTCAGGGATAAAATGAAGTTTCCTTGCAAAACCAAGTTCTAAACATAAGTATGTTCAGGGATTAAAAAGTCCCTTTTGTAATTGTACTTACATTATTCTAGTGTCTAATGGTAATGTTCTTTTAATTAGAACTGAAAATACAATACTGAAAATTCCTACTTATAACATGTAAGTTAAACTCTTATTGTCAGTAAAACTCAATCCTTAGCACTGTAGAAGTATAAAACTTTGACCATGTTTTCTAATTATCTACATTTAACTGTCTGTAGCCATAGCACCCTGGCATCCAGTTCCGCCTGATCTCAGTAGCTAAGGAGGGTGAGCCTAGTTAGTCCTTGGATGGGAGACTGCCTGGGAATACTAGTGTTGCATGCTAGGGAGAAGGACCTGGCAATCTACTCCCAAAACAATCCACCATTGAAAATCCTATGAGTAGCAGAGAAACACTGACAATTGTGCCAGGCATGGCACAGTGTTGGGGAGTTTTTCCTTCTGTTTTACATGAGGTCACTATGGGTTGGATCTGACTCAACAGCCCTAACAACAAAAACAAACATTTAACTGGAGCAAAAATTTTACATGGCATTACTTCCTTTGTGTCTTCCAATCTTACATCACCCATGAAAAGCCTTTGCACTTTGAGCATTATGAATCTACATATAAGGCCTTGACTTTTTCATAGGAAAAATCAGATATTAAAGACAGGGACTGGCAGCCTGTTCTTAAAAACATTTTTCCTTTTATGTTCATATAGACAGCTCTCCATATTCATGCATTCCACATCCTTGGATTTAACCAACAATGTATCAAAAACATTTGAAAAGAAAAAAAATTGCACCCATACTGAACACGTACAGGCATTTCCTTGCCATTATTTCCCAAACAATATAGCATAATATAGCATTCATACTGTATAAGGTATTATAAGGAATCCAGAGATAATTTCAAGTATACATGGATTATTCTTAAGTACTATATCATTTTATATTAGAGAATACAGCATCTACAGATTTTGGTATCTCTAAGAGGTCCTAGAAGTGATCCCTGGCAGATATTGAGGGATGACCATATATCAAAAGTGTCAAGAAACTTTTAGCTATGTGAGATCACTCTCGTTAGGCATATGCTAAATATTGTGGGAATATTCAAGAAGGTGGTTGTGGTCCTTAAGAAGCTTACAATACAGTAAAACAATCAAGTATTCTTGTAACTGTATCTCTTAAATATTGGATGCATAACACTGTATTCTAAGAATTTAGAGAAAGAGTTTCCATGTAATGGAAAGACTTAGGAAGGTTCTTCTGGGAAGAAATATTTGGGCTGAACTTTGAAGAGTTGGGAGGATACCAAAAAGAGGGCATAAGGCAAGTGGAGGAAATGCACCAAGGTGGGGTGGTACAGCGTCAGGCTAGGTTACAGTATGGTCCGCTGGAGCAGGGGAGAAAAAAATGAAGAGTAGTGAGTGAGAGCAGTGAGGGCCTTGCATGCCACAGAAAGGAGCAGTGGGAACCACAGAGGATTTTTGAGCAAGAAAATGGTAAAATCAGAAGTTTGGGTAAGATCAGTATAACAACCATATGGATAACTTGGAGATGCAAGGGATTGTGGAGCTATTATAATACGAGGAGGGCTTCCTTGATCACCCTATTTAATAGTTCAATTCTCCCCACATGCTCCTGGGGAGCATGCTATATTTTAGCTTATAAAATGCTTATCCTGCTATATTTTTCTTTCTTCACAGCACTTATCTTCTTCTTATTGTGCAATTCATTTCCTTTGTGTTTTATTATTATTCACAGTACTGAGGTATTGAACCAAGCACCTCACGCATGCTAGACACGTGCTCTACCATTGAACTATGTGACCAGCACCTTTTTAAAAAATTATTTATTTTGAGACAGGGTCTCACTAAGTTGTGCTAGCTGCCTGTAGCCCCAAATTCATGATCTTTCTGCCTCAGCCTCCCGAGTTGCTGGGATTGTGCCAGGGTACCTGGCTGTTTTGTTATTATTAATGTCTGCTTCCCTAGCTAGAAGTTAGCTCTGAGAAGGGGTGAGATCTTTATCCATCTTGTTCTCTAGTAGGTACCAAGCACCTAGAAAAATTGTAGGCACAAGAGTGTATACTGAGTAAATATTGGTTGGTTGAATGATTATATGTACCTATATTAAATAGCCTGATGTAATTTTAGAACTTATTGCTATTAGTCATTAGCCCGCACATGTCTGTCAGCTTGCCATGTTGTGGGGATTTGCATGTTGCTCTGATGCTGAAAGGTATGTCCAGACTAAGACAGACTAAGGAAAATGAACCAGCAGCCCATTTCCGAAGCAATTGTTGTTGTTAGGTGTTGTTGAGTCATATCTGACTAATAGTGACCCTCATAGGGTTTTCAATGGTTGATTGTTTCTGGATTGCTTTGGGAGTGGACTGCCATGTCCCTCTCCCATTTTTGTGGTGCTGGTGATCGAACTCATGTCCTAAGACAGTGTGTAGCAGCACTCTATGGAGTTAAAACCCAGTCCCCCAAAACAATTACCCATTGAAAATCCTATGAATAGCAGAGAAATACTATCAAATATAGTGCTAGAAAATGAGCCTCCCAGGCTAGAAAGCATTCAAGGAAAGACTGCGGAAGAGTTGCCTCCTCAAAGTAGAGTTGGCCTTAGTGATGGGAATGGAGTAAAGCCCCTAGGACCTCCTTTTGCTGATGCGGCACTACTCAAAATGAGAAGAAACATAGTGACTATGAAAATGGCTCAAACACAAAAACATCGTGTGTATGGCAGAGTGTTGGGTAGTGTTTTTTTCTTTGTACATAGGGTAGCCATGAGTCAGATCCATCTTGACAGCACAAAACAACATTAATCATAGGATTGTCTCAAAACCTTAAGTTTTTCCTTGCCTTGGAGACCAGCATTGTTTCCCTCAAACCAATCATTATTTAATAAATAATCCCTAAATGAAACTCCTCAAAGTTTCTGCCCTAGCACAGGCTGTAGAGCAATCATCAGGGGATTCTGGCTCAATCTGCTGCCTTCTCCCTATAGCCAATAACATGCTGGTTAAACAGTCCTGGGTAACAAGAATAAGGCAGTGTACATTCTTAAACCTTGAGGAGTTTGGCTCCTGGTTAAAAACCTGTGCACAATTTTTCAGGCCTAACTACAAGCTTTCCTCAGTACCAGCATAGGGAAAGCTGCCATCCTGGCCACAGATTTGGTGCCCAGCCATTATACTACTCCCTCAGAGGGGAAGTGCAGCCAAGGGTTCAGGGCCCTGGTCCCTCTGCTCTTTGCATATGTACATCCTAGCCCCAAGGTAAGAGCTGTGTTCTTAATTCTTGTCTTCTTCAGGCACCTGTCCCCTCTTCCTTATGTGGAAAGGAGGGAGAAACCTTGAAGGTACTTTTCTCCACTCTCAGTAGCCAGTGCTTTCCTACTCCTACCCTCCCCAGGGCCCATAAAACTGCTGGAGCCTATTATCCAAGAATCCTCAACATTGAAAGACCTGCCTCTATGCTGGTCCTCCTGACTGGTCCGCTGTTTCATGGGAGAAAATGGAGCTCGTCATGTCTGTGTTTTCTCTGACTTTAGACTCTTGCATGTACCATAGCTTGTAGTTCTTGTTGTTAGGCTGTGGAATTGAGTTTGATTCATAGTGACCCTATGTACAACAGATGAAACACTCCCCAACACTGTGCCATGCCTGGTACTATTGTCAGTGCTTCTCTACTATTCATAGGGTTTTCAATGGCTTATTGTTACCAGGTCCTTCTTCCAAGCCTACAGCACCCAGTATTCCCAAGTGGTGTCCCACACAAGGATTAGCCAGGCCCTGCTTAGCTTCTGAGACCTGATGAGATCAGACCCAGGGTGGTACGGTTGTACCAGTAGCAGTAATTAACTAAAGGCTTGACTCTCCTTCTGTTTTGCTCATTGTTGTAGTGGGCCACGGCCTGACAGCTCAGCTCACTCTCACTTAGCTGAGTTTCTGTCAAACATACCACTTAACCCCTGAGAGTGACTGATGGGGACCTTAGAAAGACTCCAGCTCAATGATTCTCAGTGATTCTCAGACCACTTGTATCAACATCACCTGCTACTCTTATAGATAATGAAAATCCTTGAGTCCTAACCCAATCCTACTTATGAAAATATCTGAGGATAGGGCATGATTTTTATATCTATATTAGAAGAAAGCTGTCTAGACAGTTCTATATTATAAGAAAAATTATTGAAAGATTGAAAGATCTTGAAAGATTGAAAGATTACAAAGTGGAGTCAGAATAGGGAACACTAGAGAATACATTAAACTGTATTCGACTGCCAAAGAACTGTGTGTTTGTTAGTTTGACTAGTTTATCTCTGTGGGTCTGAGTTGGCCCATCTATTGAATATAACAGTCTCTAGAATTCACTACTATCCAGATATTTAATCTTACCTCTTTGCAGCTTATTTATTTTTTGGCTATCATACATTCAAATCATTAGCTAGGTAAGCAGAAATGGCCATTTTCCCAAGGTAGAAATAAATTCTGTCCATAAAGTATTTTATTGAAAGCTTGTTTCTTTTCAGGTTTTAAAAGAAGTTGTAAGTAATAAAAACCTTTTATCTAGGTGGCCAATGAGTAACAAAGAAGTTTCTTATTTGTATCACCAGTGTGTGCAGGTATTGTGTAAGGGGCATGTGGATGAGGAAGGGTACTAAGCTAGGATATGGCAGGATGCTGGTAATCATGGTAGTCACATATAAATCAAAATTTTCCTGTATTTCTATAGTAGAATGTTTATTTTATAGTTAGCTGTAGTCCTTATAGTGTTTTTAAATGTTTTCATCCAGTCTTGGAAAAATATTTAAGGAGTTGCATTGTTATGCAACTACAAAAATTAAACCTATTTTCCTAACAGAGTTATTCCTCATTTGTGTGCTTACATTTCCTAAATGAGAAGGAGCTGCTAACAACAGTGCAACTCATTCCTGACAGCTTTCCCTTGTTAATTAGTGCTCAATAGAATCCACAATAATAATTAGAAATTTTAAAATTTCTTTGCATCACTAATCAAAGATGTGTTTATAGAAAATAAGGGTTATGAAATAAAACATTGAAATTAAGCATTGCTTCTAATTAGAAGATATGCAGGTAAAGTAGTCTGGAGACAAAATTCTATAGTAAAAATTCTTAGGAGCCTCCTGATGCAGCCTCTAATTACATCTAGGTGAGTCCAGATGTTGATTTTCTAACTTGGACTTTCCAGTATTTCACAATCCACAAGGATTTTTGTTGTGCTTTTTTCCCCCAAAGACTTCATGCAACATTGAGAGTCCATTTCTCTTTTTCAAGACTTTAATAAAGAACTAAGATTGGTTCACCTGTTTGCTTAACAGTTCCAAAAGTATGAAGGAATTCAATGGTTTACCTCAGAATTTTTCTTCCTTATTAAAAATTATTCTGATTCTTTTGATCTTGCCTCTGAAGACTAAAGCTATTGTCTGCAGGTTTTCTTAGATGTATTCACTACATGCTAATGATGGTGCCACAGGTATTTACGTAAAGAATTTCTTTCTCTCTTACTTATATTTCTGTACAGGATTTTCCTATTAAGTACCATAATGGCCATCTTCACTGTCACGGCTGGATAAGGTTGTAAGAAACAGTTCTTTATAGCAATTTTTTCTCAAAAATTGGTTAATAACACTAGCATTAAATCTGCCTGGGACACTTGCTAAGAATGGGGTTTCTTCGGCCATATACTAGAAACATCAGAATCTGAATTGTTGGCAAAAGGATCTGGGAATATGTGCATTAAATAAACTCTCCCTGGTAATTATTATGTATACTGGTGTTCAAGAAACACTATTCCTCTCATATCTCAGTTAGAAACTTTTTTTTTCTTTCCTTTCCCTCTTCCCATTCTCCTAGCCATATCACATTTAATGCAGCATAGTTAGTAGTCACTGATTTGAAAGTTTTATAAGGCACTCACAAATATATGTTCATTTAATTCAGCCTCAGTCTTCACAGCCCTCCTTGGGCTGATGGGAGGATAGGCTTTCATGCCACATTCCTCTCCCTATCAGTAGCAGGCAGCATTGTATAGTTGCAGGTAGTACAGCTTTGGGGGTCAGACAGACCTGAGTTTGAATCTTTCTGTGAGATCTTGGTTACATTTGTCAACCTCTCTAAGCCTCAGTTTCTTCATTTATAAAATACAACTAATTTCTATATTATAAAAATGTTGTAAGGGTCAGGTTTCATACTGTATGTAAAAGGTCAGCACAGTGTCTGGCCTATAGTAAGAACCTGATGAAAACTGAATGTCATTATTCTTAACAAGTTTAATCGAGAGTCCTTCAGTCTCCATAATTGTTCCTTGAGTGATGGTGTGAGTTCAAATGGTTCTCTCAATTTTCTACATTGAGAGATAAGACTTGATCCCACTTCTAGAAATTCTAGACTTTCTGATATAACACTGTTGACATAGGGAGTTGATTAACATGCAGAAAACCATTCAATTGAGAATACATGTCTCAATAATCTCTATGTATTTTGGCAGGAAGGATATATATGTGAAGATAGATCATGTCCATCTTACTGATGAGTGGAATCAAAATGAAGGAAATTAAATTTTTGTGATATGCACCTGGGAAATCATAGGCTCTTTTTTATCTTTTTTTTCTCCCTCTTTTCTGGTACTGGGGGTTTGAACCCAGGGATTTGCACATATTTTGCAATTTCTATACCACTGAGATGCACCCCCAGCCCATTGTTAATTTTTTTTATCTTGAGACAGGGTCTCGCTAAGTTATGTAAGTTGCCTCTGTCCTCCAACCTGCGATCCTCCTGCCTCTGCCTCCTGAGTCGCTGGGATTCTAGGTGTGCACCACCACACCTTGCTCCATCATAGTCTCTTGTTGTTTTTGTTGTTAGGTGCCCTCAAGTTGGTTCCAACTCATAGCGATCCTATGTACAACAGAACAAAACACTCCTCAATACTTCCACACCCTGCACTATGTCAGTGCTTCTCTGCTATTCATGGGTTGTTTCAGGATTGCTTCAGGAGCAGGCTGTCAGGTCCTTCTCCCATTTTTGTGGTGGTGGGGTTGGAACCCAGGGCCTCAGAGAGTGCAGAGTAGCACTCTACCAACTGAGTTAAATACTAGCCCCCTAGACTCTTACTGTCTCTTAAATCATGAACACTATGAGAATATGCTGGAACCTCCAGCCATTCCCCAGAACAATTCCATATACATACCCATAAGCAATTCTGCATTTAATAGCAAAGAGGTTCATAGATTCCTTGGAGACCATCCATATACTACATAGTATTAGAGCCCTGATTTAGAAAGAATCCGTCAGAGACTAATGACTAAGGAGGGTACATTATTCTTAGGTTATCTTCCTCTTTTATAGAAAAAAGGTTTTAAGTTTTAGAAACAAGGGAGTACATTTTTAAAATTTCAGTTCTTATGTGAAATTAGCATTGTAACTGTTCATCTAGATGGATATCTCTGCTATATTGGTCGCTAGACAAAAATGGGCTAGACCTGACTAGTTATATATGCATGCATCTGACAGGTGTTGAGTAGAGAAGAAAGGCTATAGATTTAAATTTTTAAATATGGATTTCTTTTAACAGCTCCCCATGGCTAACATTCTGTATCCTGCAATCATAAATATCATAAGCCTGTTTCCCATTTTCTTCCAGTATAGACACCTCACTTCCAGTTCCAGCAATTCATGCTGGGTTATCTCTGTATGCCTACATTTTCAACTTCAGATCTGAGAATCATATAAAAAGAAGTTTGAAAAAAGGTCTGATTTGACCGTTTCATTTTATAGACGGAATGATTGAGCCTCTATATGTGAATTCACTGGCCTAAGACCACCCAGCTAGTGGTATAGCTAGAACTTGAAACCAGGTGTTCTCTGCAAGTTTCCCTACTTGAATGTCTTTCTCCTCAAAGTTGGTTTGGATCTGCTGATGCCAGTCTAAGTTTGTGTTCTTCAATTTTGTTCTCTGTCCATCTCCTTTCCTCTCTATTACAAGTATATTAAGATTCTGAACATAAAGCTGTCCACGGTAGTGCACACCTGTAATGTCATTGATTTGGGAGGCAGAGGCAGGAGGATCACAAGTTTGAGGACAGAGAGAAACCTGTGTAATTTAGTGAGACTTTGACTTAAGATAAAAAAATTTTAAAGTCCGAGGGTGCAGCTCAGTGGTAGAGTACTTGCAAAATATGTGCAAGGCCCTGTTTTCAACCCCTGAGTACCACAAAATGGGTAAATAGATAAATTAATTAATCAATAAAAAATAGATTCTGAACACAGGTTTTTGTTGTTGTTTGTTTGTTTGTTTGTTTTAAATCAAACGCAGGACTTGGAACTTGCTAGACAAGCTCTCTACCACCAAACTACATCCCCAGCCCCTGAACATAGATTATTTTTACTGAGTCTCAAATCTATTTCTGATTGAGCACCTGCATTTACTTCTTCCCTTATCAGATATCCTCCCAGATCTTCCAAGTAGGTAGACTTTTGGTAAGAGCCTTGGCAGGTGGTCTTGTTTAGTCTGTGTGGCCCTGTAACTTCTGAGGTACTTAGGAAATCTACCACATCTCCACAGGGAGCCTCAGGGTTCCTAGAGCTATGCTGGACTCTCCTGTACAAAGGCTCAGCAGCACGAGAGCTTCTCCAGCTCCCATGAACCTAGTCTACTAAACACGACATGAGGGACGGCTTTGCTCTCTCTGGACAACAGGCAACTTCTTCTAGAATAACTTCTTTATTCTAAAAGAAAAAAATATTTACAAAATTTGCTGTCACCAATCATCAGAACACAGATAAAGGACAAAAAAACAATTGTGCGTGTGCACTGTGCGATAACTAGTTTTTTCCTCTGTCATGTTAAGTATTGAACGATTGAGTAACTATTATGAGGGACAAAATGTTAAACTCACTTTTATATTATATACTAAAATAAATTCCAGGAAGATTTAGAATTTAAATGTGGTAAAGGAACTACAGTAAAAGACATACAAAAGCAATACTCTAATTTTGGGTTGTGTGAAGATGTTTCTGAGCAATAAGGCAAAGAAAGAAGGCTTAGAGCAGCATGTCCAACCCCTGGCCTGCAGGCTGCATGCAGCCCATGCAGCTAGGGATGTGGCCTCACAAAATCTTTTAATATCATGTGTTTTACAGTGCAAATTTTCTTCATGACCCTCCTTATTATGTATATGTACTAACTATATTATATAATTTATGTGCAGTCCAAGACAATTCCTCTTTACTTGATGTAGCCTAGGGAAGCTAAAAATTTGGATAGCCCTGGCTTAGAGAAATAGACTGGCAAACAGAAACATATACCTATTAATTTCATTACACTAAAATCAGCCTATAAGCAAAATTAAAAGGTAAATGTCAAACTGATAATATATTAATAGCTTTTCTGAAACAAGGTCATAAAACAAAATCAAGAGCATAAAAAAAGCAGTCACAGAAGAGAAATGTCCTTAGGATATCAAATATTGAGGTTCATTAGTAATGAAATAAGCATTTTAAATGAGGTAAATTTTTCACCTACCAAAATAGTAAACATTTTAAAATATAACAAAAATAGTTTGGCCAGTGTTTGGGAAACTGGTAATTTCATACACACACTCCTATTGGGAATATAAAGTGGTATGGTCTTCAAGGCAGCAACTGGTCAATATGCATTATATAATCATTAAGACATGTGTACTCTTTGGCCCAGAAATTCCAATTCTGAGTGTTTATCCTCAGAAAATTATCAGAGATGACAACCAATACTTATGAACAAAAATGTCTAATAAGCATGATTAGATGACCTTAATGAAACTTGCATTTATATAATGGAATGCTGTGTAATGATAAAAATCTTGATTTTAATTCTCATGTTCCTTAATGTGGTTATATCAGCTTCCAGATTAGGTATATATAGTGTAGAAAAAGGATATTTTATAAACTTGTTCCTAACACTACCCATGCCTGCAGCCATAGCACTGTAGCATTCTGATCCTGTTAGATCTTGGAAGCTAAGCAGGGTCAGGCCTGGTTAGTACTTGGATGGGAGACCACCTGGGAATACCAGGTGCTGTAGGCTTGGGAGAAGGACCCGGCAACCCACTCCCAAAAATCAATCTGTCATTAAAAACCCTATGAATAGCACAGAAGCACTGACAATAGTGTACATATGGTTGTACATATGGTCGCTGTGCATCAGATACTGACTGGAGGGCACCTAACAACAACAGCAACACTACCCAGGGGAATTTTTTTATAGAAAAAAATTATGCCTGAAGGAAGAAGGCCTTGGAGCTAAGTAGGAAGAGAACTGGGGAGGTGAGGGAGGAGGAGGCTATTAGTTTTAAAAGGTCAAGGAACATTGGCTTAGGCATGAGAAGTCACTTAATATATTGTAGGGTGGATTTAAAAAGAGTACAAGATAATATGCATATTAAGACAAAATTGTGTAATATGTCTGCATTAAATCTACATTGAGATGTTAACAATGGTTATTTTTAAGTGGTGGGAGAAAAGATTATTTTTGTTGTTGTTATAGTTTTCCAAGATTTCTCCTCTAACCACATATTTGGGGAACAACATGAGTTACTAAAAAGGAGAAGCAGCCTCACTCAAGGTGATTAGAAGCTTTCTGAGTCTTACTTTGCTTCCAAGGCCAGAGCGAAGATGCCAGCAGCCAGAGGTGCAGAGGCCGAGGTGCCCGTGTGGGTCTCAGTGCAGTCATTGTGGAGGTCAGCACTCGTCTGGACGGTGTTGGGGAAAAGAGAAAGACGGGAACATGTCAGAAGTGCGAGAGAGGTGACCAGACCAAGGTGTGCATCGGCTATGACCAGGAAGCTCAGCTGATTCGATTGATTCCCTACTTCCTCCTCTAAACCAAGAGCGGATGTTTGCCATCTGCTGATATTTTAGTTCATGTTCCTCTATGTGCAACTTGCCTGTAATTCTGGCAGCAAGATGCCTTTTCTGGGGATGAAGTACTCCCACTGTTTTCTCTTCTGAGATTCCCAAATGTAACACTGTCTAAAAAAAAGGAGCCGTTTTGAAATCACTGTGAATCATGCTGGCCCATTAATCATCAGGTCTATTGTGTTTGGTCTGGCATATTTAGAAATTCTGCTGCACACAAAATTCCCTTTGGCCTTCGGATTGATATTTGACTATCTCTGCAGCACAAAGATGTAAAGCCATGCTGATCTTCACCACTTGAACTACTACCACAAAATTTGCTTAGTGTGGAGTTTGCACTTCCTATTCACTAGATTTGCTGGCAGCCATATCATTGTGGTGTCTGAGCCCATCAGATCTCGGAAGCTAAACAGGGTCAGGCCTGGTTAATACTTGGATGGGAGACTACCTGGAAACACTATGTGCTGTAGGCTTGGGAGAACAACCCAGCAACCCACTCCCAAAGAACAATCAGGCATTGAAAACCCTATGAATAGCAGAGGAGCACTAACAATAGTGTCTTGCCTGTTGTACATAGGATCCATATGAGTAGGACACCAATTGGATGCCACCTAACAACAACAGCAATTCACTAGATTGGATGCCCATGAGTTACTGGCCATACCTGCACTCTAATGCATTTTTACAATGAAAAGTGTGCTGGGCTTAGTTCTTAGTTCTAATTCTAGAAATATTGCTTCTTAACTGTGTCCCATGAGTATGGCACTTGGTTTTCCATCTGTAAAATGAGATTTATACTTCCTGACTCATATTCTGAGGCTTAAGTGAGATCCTACCTAGGAAAGTATTTTTGTACTTTGTATTTTGTAAGGAATTAATGTAGGGTAATTTTAGGGTATTGAAGAGGTTACTGAGATGAAGCAAAGAAACCAAAAATACCTCCAATCAGTCTGTTTTAAGGATCTCAGTGTTGCTAGCTGAAAAAGCAGTTGGGCCAAAGGATTACTAACAAGACACCTACCCAGGCTCCAGCACTATAGTTTTTAGCTAGAGATTTCAATGTGTAGGAGGGAAGTGCAAAAAAATAATTTGTTCTATTATCACTTCCTTTGACTTTCCACTTAGAGTCCCTGGATTTCTCAAGTTATGGTGGCTCTGTTCTTCAGAGAGTGGCGGAAGCAAATATGTCCTTTCTACCTGTTGACGCAAATAAGCCCCCAGAGATGACTATGCTGAGGGAAGAGGTTTGCATAAGAAAAATGCTATGCTATTGCAACTGTCTCAGATAGAATCCACCAGCTGTCTCTCCCAGAGCTGGTTTACCTAAGAAGGGATCTTTACAAAGGTGCAAAATCTTCCCCCTGCTTCAGTGCAGGGTGGCCGTCTGCAAAACAATGATTCTAAAATGCAAAACAGGCCATTTTCTAAAGGTGCCCAGGGGACTGGCAACAGCCAGGGGCTCTGAACTCAAACAGGACAGATATCTGATATGGGCTTTTCAAAGCATGTCTGCCATAAAGAACCCTGGGGTGGAATGTCACTGTGTATTATTCAAGTAACTGAGCATATGGCATGAGAGTGAGGCCAGCACTTTTAAATAGAGATCACACAGCTTTACTGCCTAAACTAGGTGAAGAAACAGGCAGAGTTACAAAATAGTGATCCTGTGTGAAGATATTAGCACTGACAATTTCATTGAGATGCTATTAATAGGATGTGTGCACATATTTCGAGATAATTATTATGGGATTCACCCACAATCTAATTGGCTCGTGACCTACTATTTTATTGAGATTGGAATCTACATACTTCAGCTAGCTTATTCTTTATGTGTCCAGAGATAAACTCGAGGCTTTACATTTCTAAATTAAATGTGTTTCTCTTTGTTCTCAAAGCCTCTTAATAGACCACCATCATTATACCCTTGAAGGAAAATCCAATAATTGACCTTGGCAGTGTGACTCATGGAAGTGAAGGCACAGACAATTGTGGGCTGGAGGCTTGCTCTGAGCATATAGTCTCTCTGGGCTGCTTACCCAGATGCTGAGAAGCTTAGCTCACGGGAGACTGACGCTGTTGTTTTCCTGTGGGTCATCTGTTCTTAGGAGACATCACTGGTGTAGATGCTGTATTTTTATCATTTATAAAGGGAAAGTCAGACTATACCCCTGCTATTAAAGGATCACTAAGCACAATGGCAATAAAGCCCCTACAACTCCCAGATCTCCTTTTAGACTGTTTTCAGGGAAGTATCAGGCAGGCGAAAAAGGCATTTGGTGTTTTGGTTATAGGTATTGACAGGTTTGGTGACTTCTCAGGGCTGAGTTAAAAAATGACAGAGAAGGAAAACCATCTTGGCAGAAGTGTCATTATCCCTGGAGAGAAAACTTCTCAATATATGTCAGCCTTTGAAGTAAGCACAAGCCTCCCCGAATGAGACATCAAGCTTAAGCAAATCAATTCCACCAAAGGTCAGCTAGGAGGACTGCTCTGAATGCAAGCCATGCCTTTCTACTATGCAGAGAGACTCAGACAAAAGCAACATACAATTCGCTGGTCAGTGTAATCCCCGCTGCTGTATGAGGTGGCCAGCGTAGAGGAGCACTTCTCAGCATACCACGGTGACAGGCCTTGCTGGGAGGCGCTGCTGATGGAGATGGTATAGATGCTGTCTGTGTAGCCGTCACAGTCACAGTTATCTCCCTGGCGCCCCCCATTCCCAGAAGCCCAGACGAAGATGGAGCCTTTCCCTTGTCTTCCCTAAAGGAAAAGCCAGAATGTATAACATCTATCATCATCTATTGGGGGGTCACTGTCCAAAAAATCCCCAGCAAATATGTACATAAAGTTCTCGGGAACAATTTGAGATCTATGTTTAACCCCGCAACCTTCATCATCAGTGTCTGAAATCTCACAAGATCGAATTGTAAGCATGAGAGTCTGGCCCTGACAGCCTCCCATTATACAGGCCCTCTCTGGGGTGGGGCTGAGCAAGTCCTTTTCTTTTTCTTTTTTATGCAGATTTATAATCTCTTTTAGCACTTGCTCATAATTTTTCTTCCCTTGGCTTATGTCACTACACTTGAATCTTTGAACTTCGTCTCTTTCTTTCCCCTTGAAACTCTGGCTGACTGATAGAATGACAAAATCAGGCATTATTCAGATCTGCCTTGCAGCTGCATTAAAAGGGATTCTTTGATTGAATGGAACTCGTCAAGGCCACTCTTTCTATGATTTTTTAAATGTGTGCTCTCCAAAAGTTTCTACTTTTGTCTCAATCTGCAATATACAAGGCCTTAGAACCTGTACAAGAATGCAGTAACCCCGAGGGATGGTGCAACATGTGAGGAATGAGCATGCCAGTGGCATGTGGAAAGCAGAAGGCAACAGGTTGCTATATTCAAGAAGTATTTTCAGGGCAATTTGAATATGTCTGGATAGTAGTTCACCTACTGTAAAAACCTCAACGCAGCAGGAAATGAGAAAGGAGGAAGAAATGTCCAGAAATATTTGTGACGTAAATATACTGAAAGTAACGAATTTATTCCACATCAGATCCAAACAGGGAAACTCTCTTAATCTTGAACTTCCATCCCTCTGAAGAATAATTTGGCTCTCAAAACACATTCAAAATTGCAAAGGGCTTTGTCAAGAAATTCACTGCCCTCTCTTTCCCTAAAACTTAAGTGTTCTTCCTTCTCTTCATATCCTAATGGTCTGGTTTCATCTCTTTTGTGTCTAGGTTAAGCATCTCACCTGTTTGACACCATATTCAAAAGCTTTCTGGGCTAGTCTCCCAGGTCCCTCCACAGTTTTCCCATCATCATTAGGGCCCCAGCTTGCACTGTAAATATCCACATGTCCAGGGTTGAATCCAATTGAACTGGCCTCAATAGCATCAGTCACAATGCCATCTAGCATTCTTATGCCTGAGCAAAACAAAGGAACAAACACAAAGGTCGATGTTGGTGTGTACATACAGAAAAACAGAATGCTCTTAATATTCATGTTTTTAAAGGACTCTCAGAAGGGTCAAAAACAAGGTAACCAATGGATGTCTTTCCAATGCTTGTGACCCAGCTACTAACAACCTAGAGGGAAAGGAAAAGTCCGTGCCCCTGTGAACTTCTTTGTCTGTCCTTTAGAGATAATATGCACTGTGAAGTAGCTATGATTTTTTTTTCCCATTCAGGCTCTGTTCCTAGTAATACCTCTGAGGTCGAAAAGGAGTAGCATCTTTGGATGAGAGGAAGTAGCCATGGTTACTGTCAATTACAAATGTTTCCCCTCCTGCCACCCCAACAAAATTACAGAAGAGCTTTCAGGGAAGGAGAAAAAAAAGAGAGAGAGAAAACAAAACAAAACAAAACCATCAAACAGCCTTCCCTCAATGCACCTGCTCATGGCTGTGGTGCAAATGGCTGTCGCCCAGTCAGTGCCACACAAAGGACACTGACGGGAAACTGGGTAGCTTAAAAAGATCCATCCACAATAGGAAACTAACAAATAGGGAAACAACTCTTGTTTCTGAGCACTGATTAAAAATAACCTGGAGGTCATTCTTTTATGTGTTTGCTAAGAAACATTTTCAGGGAACATGCTTCCTTTTCTTCTAAATAATCTCAAGGATGAAATCATTGCTATGGATTTCACTCCTGAGGGGGAATCGTTTTTCATCACGAGAAGGCAGACACGATAGCTCTTTGTGCTTTCCAATAGGCTGTCGCCCATCATCAGACTCATGAATTCAAGAGCCAGAAAGGGAAAAGTATTTTGGACAATACAGGCAAATACCTGGTTATTCTTGGCTTCAGGCTATTAATACAATAGAGTGCACAGCCTTACATCTTCACACTATTATTTACTATGGAGGAAAGGCAAAAGAACACATAATTCACATGATCAGTGTAAGTGATATTTCTTAAAAGAACTACTTAAAATGAATTTGGAAGAAAAATCTCAGCTCTCCTTTTTAATAACTGTGTGATCTTAAGCAAGACACTTAACTTCTCTGTGCCTCAGTTTCTTCAACTCCAAAAAGTAGATGATGATAACAGCTTACATGCTTTGAGAATATTTTACATGCAGATGCCATCTCACAGGCATTACACATATGAACTCATCTATCCTTTTCTGTGCTTTATAGGTGGAGAGTCTGAGACCAGAAAGACACAATGACCTGTCCAATACTACAAAGCTTGAAAGTAGGGAGCCTGGATTTGAATCCTAAACCTATGGCACCCAAATCCAACCCTTAACTACAGGATACACTGCCTGACATGTAGGATACATGATTGACATATAGTAGATACGTAATAAATGGAAATTATTGTCCAAATTGGATCTATACTGTAAAAGGATGGAGTGACAATAAAGTCAGTAGGCTTTCAGAAGTGTTGTGCTTTGATTCTACACTGCTATAAACTAGCTTTTGTTACCTTAAGAAACTTTCTTATGGTTATTCCTCCAAAAAATAAAGGATAAGATGATTCCTTCAGAAACTATAGCTGTTTAGCTTATCAGGACTTAAAAATGAATTCTTTCTGCAGTTGATTACATAATTTATACTTCTGCCTTCATTTTCTTTAAATTAGCCCAGCACTTTGAAGAAAGTATATCAAAGAAATCAGGAGTGATTCTTAAAATTTGTCTCTGCATTAAAGATATGGTTTTAATTTTTTAATTTTTGGTTGAACCCAGGACTTCACATGCTAGGCAAGTGTTCCACCACTAAGCTGCATCCCCAGCCCCTTCTTCAGTTTTTATTTTGAGGCAGGGTCATGCTAAGTTGCACAACCTGCCTCTGGCCTTAAAGTTGTAAACTTCTTGCCTCAGCTTCCCAATAGGAATGTGTCATGGTGCCCATCTAATTTATTTGGTTTCTGAAAAGGAATCCATAACCAAATTCAAAGTAGACTCACGTAGATTTTAATGAATTTTTACTGTTATGATATGCTGTATTAATGATCTTTTTGTGATTATAGTTTTTGCAAACCAAACTAAGCTCAACCTTTACTGCATAAATGTGAAAGCCTGAATTAGGGAGTATAAAGAGGACAGACAATTTTTGTCTTCTCCATTGGTCCCTGCAGGTCTGCTCCCACCCTTCTCCATTGGCATATGGACTACATCAGTGGGCTCTCTTGCCTTACCCTGGCTTCAGCCAACTGGAGACACCAGCAGGAGGCTGGGGTGAGAGGACAGTGAGGTCTTATTTCCCTGGATCCTTCCTGCCTGGAAGCAGCTCTGTAGTGTAGGAGGCCACAGCTTTAGTCCAGTGGCTCTCTCTGTGGCCATAGGTTTCTCCCCACTGACTCCTCTTTCCCTCGCTCCTTTGGGCCTAAAGGTAATAACCTCTGCCCATGCTCTTTAGTCTCTTGTTGATTTCCTCTAAGTCAGATAATTTCTTTATTAAAATGTCCTCAAGTACATTAGTGGGACTTTCCCCATAAGAACACTAGCCAAAACAATTAGAGATTCTATGCACTGGCCATCAAAAGTAAAAATGCTTTTAACGTAACAAGAATGTGCTTAACATTTTTTTAAACTGGTCTTTGCTAAGAAATTAAGAACTTCTACAGAATTGAGAGGCAGGCAAATTCTGCCTAAATTCACCTCCTCCTTCTGCTCCCTTAGCAAGTGTTCACTAACTATCTCCCCTAAATCAGAACACAGAGAAAATTACATTTCATTCAAAGGCTATTAAAGATTTCCATTATTTTTTCTGCAAAGATGTATAGGCTATATTCAGCTGTCCATTTTCTAGGAATCTAGATCCATTGATTTGTTTGCAAATCACACTCGAGTCCTTCAGCAAATTTTTCATGGAACTCAATTCTTCCTCTGGTTGTAGAAAAGTCCCCTTGCCCCCTTTACAGCAGGCTGTGCAAACCTCCAATTAAAGTGTCAAACTAAGGAACAACCCTGGCTTTACCTCCGACTTTAGAATTGTATGCAACTCCGACCCCACACTTGTGATTATTTGCTTGCATAGCAATTTCTCCCGCACATCTGGTCCCATGTCTGAGGATTAAAAAATAAGAATTACAAAACAAATAAGGACAAACATTTATTTTGCAGGTGAATCCATGGTACATGGATATGTTAGCTTGTTGTCGAATTTGTTCCTGGTTTTCTTGCCATGAGTATTAAATAAAATTTATGTTTAGATGAAGGACACAAATATTGGAACCAATATATTGAGTTCTCATGCTGGCTTCTGTCACTAATTAGTGGTGTGACCTTGGGTCAGTTACGTATCCTCGAAGGGTTGTTATGAAGATAATGTGAGATATTTGTATAAGCACCTAGAACAGTTTCTGGCATATGCAGGAACCCAGTAAATGTTAATATCGATACTGTTATAAGAACTCTGAAATTCAGGAATAATGTGACAGACATGGCTTCTGCTCCATACTTTTTGGTAGTGAAGTGGTTCCTCAGGTTCCTCCCTAATCCTGACTTGGACTAGGTTATCCTGGACCAGCCCTACTAGAATCCTTTTCCTCTCTTCTACCCATACATCTCATTAGAATGTCTGAGGATTTTCTGGTACCAAAAGGTGTCTGAGACTTCTCAGGACCCTACAGCCTAAGTGAGAAACAGGGCACTTTCACAACTCAGACTGAGGCCAGAAGCCTGAACAAGACTGGTTTTGCAATCAAGCCAAGGGGGTAATTGATGATTTCAGAGTATTTGGCAGGGAAAATATACCAAATTCTATCACTAAAGCGTACGTTCTGAAATTCTGGGGATAATAATTGTTGTTGTTTTTTTTCCCACCACCAGCCTGATTCAGGGGGGCCAATAAGTTCAAAGCATGTTAATATGAATTCATTTTATGAATTTATTCCAGGCAGAAATACCTGGATGTAGCATGAAGGCTGCTGACTTTCAGGAGCCCCTGACCACATATGCTAACAAACAGAAGAGAGGAAGGGTTACTTCTGAGCAAACAATGCCAGCTAGCTACTTCTAGACAGTACCTCCCTGGACATTTATTAATTCAGTCTGGGACAGAATGTAAAATTCCTAAATTGGCTGGGCTATCCAAAATAATTGTTTATCTTTTTTTTCCCTGAATTCCCAAAGGTGATTTCATGGTCACCTTCAACTAAATGATGTTCCCATTCCTTCATGTTTATAGTGGATAGGAATTTTAAGTCAGAGCAATGTAGTTTTCTTTAACTTTAGGTCTTCCCTGATGCAGCAAATACCTGCTTCTTTTCTGTGTGTACTGGCATTTTCTCCTTTGAGGAAGCAGACCTCCCTGACTCTTTATGATTCTTTCAGCAATGGGCCCCTCTTAGATAACTTTCAAGTACGGATGCCAACTCTAGGAAAGAGAACTATACTCACTCTTGGGAATGTTGAGCTTCAAGTTCCAGGTGAGTCATGTGGATCTTGCTGCCAAGCAAGACTCTATTGAAAATGAAGTTAAGTGGAGGCAAGCAGCACAAGCATAAGGAAACAGCACTTGGTGTCCTAATGACACACTTTTGGAGCTTCTAGATCTTGCAACATCTAGTACATCCACCGGCTCAATTTTTATTTAATCTTTGAGATAGGATTATTTCACATGTAACTAAAGCTGTCCTAATCATTCTCTGAAAAATGTGTGTGAATCTAAACACATAGAAGGACCCTTAAGATCAATGATGGGTTGGCCCTCTTTGCCTTTGTAGAAGGAGAGATTCAGTTATCATCCTCTGAGAAATGTGCTTCCAGAAGTTACCACTGCCTGTCTTTCCTTTTATACAGGATGGAAGATAGGGATCAGGATAGCAAAAGAACCCAGTGTAAGTCTTGGGCTTAAGCCAATGGACCTTATTCTGTGGACAGATATCCCCAACATTGTGCCTCTCCCTAAAATGATGTAATGTGACACCACCTATTATTTGTCTGTCTTTATATATGGAGGACTGACTTTTCTAGTAAAAGGTGCAGTAGGATCATGGTACAAATATGGCTTGATGTTTTTCCTCCTCTTATCCTTACTCTCACCCCCACACACTTAGAAAGAAGCAAGGCTTTATTAAAGTGTGTCTATGTCATTCTTCACAGACCTGCCTTCCTTTTCTTTTCCTAAGCCAAGTGCTGAGATAATAGAACCCTCTATTAGTTTAGCACAATGATAGTAACTGGTATTTAAACAAATCAATCTAAAAAAAAAAACTATTCCACAAGGTAGTCTAAAGACTATTATTATTCTGGTTAAAATATCCTTGTCATATATGTTATCTAACCAGAAAAATAATTTGTAATTGGTGTTGACATACTGAATACAGATTCATGCCAACTTAATAGTAAGAGTTACCTGCACTTTTACAATTTTATTATTTAGTGATTCCTCTTTTGATTTTCAGAGGAGCATTCTAATGTGGCTTCTATTAGTCTCACATAGCAATAAAGAACAGCAGCAATAGAGATCATTTGGAGAGATAATGTGCTTGGAATTGGGAGATAATAGGTCTCCAGCTGCTATAAAGGCTAATGAAATGGGACCATTCATTTTCCAAACTTAAGGAATTTATGTTTGACAACATGCTAGAAGGGCAACTCTATTTTTTATTGTATTTTCTGATAAGTGACAGGAATGTTATCTTTTTGGTCAATAGTCAAGTGGACAATGAGAGATAGTTGCTCATTGTGTCGATTCTGAATAGCAGGTTCTGAACTGGCTGAGAAAATTGACTTGTTTCTGGTCCTGATGCTATCAGATGTTTTTATTCTTGTCATGCTGATTTCTCCCTGAAATAAGGTCTATCTCAGTTGCTAAATAAGTAGCTTTGGTCATCACTGTCATCACCATCATCATTGCTATCATTGTCATTGTTATCATCATCATCACCTCAGTAAAAGGTTATTTAATTTTTTTAATGTACCAGGCAGTGGTTAAGCCATTTATATATAAACCATAATTACCCAATTAAGCAAATCTCTTTTTCCAAAAGATGTTAAAACCTAAACACAAAGAAGTTAAATCATTTGTTCAAGGTCATTCAACTATAATTGGAAGATCTGGCTTCAAAGTCTGTTCTCAACTGTTGGGCTTCCGCCATGCTAACTCCATGTCATGTGGAAGGTGCATGGCAGGCAATGTGCTCTGGAATCTCAGAGTTTACAGGACAATGTAGTATTATATGGGGACTTTAAAGCTCTGTGAGTTGTAGAAAACTTAGCTATTATAAACGCTCCTTTGGGGTCAGGGAAAAAGAAAGTCTGCTACAATTGGGTCTGGAATATCCCCTAAAGACACTGGAAGGTGATGCAACCTTCAAGGTGTGGAGCCTAACAGGAGATTCTAGGTGACTGAGGATAATCCCTTCACGGTGCCTGTGGGACAACGCTGGTCTCTTCTTCTCCCTCTCTTCTTTTCAGAATTCACATCAAGCATTTCTCTGGTAGTAAAGGATTCATAGAGGAATTGGTAGGGGGAAAGGGGCACACGCAAAATTTGTGTTCATTATATCCCTAATATTCTTTCTAAAGCTAAGAATACTCCATAACACTTGAGGGGCTCATTTCTTAATGTAAGAGGCAGAATTTTATAATATAAGAAGTTTAATTAAAATATGGTTCTATAAACCAAAAGGAATATAAAAGCAGATGCTTTGGTTTCTGTTTTAAAAGCAACAAACTATGGAAGTACAGAGAGCTGAAATTTGGACCACATTTATACTATAATTTTGTCAAATAAGATAAAAGCATTTTAAAGTAGTTTATTCCTCCAAAATGCACATTTACTCACTTGTTCTCATTTGTGGGATCGTATCGGGGAAACGGATCATGATCATTATCGTTAAAGTCATAGCTAGCCTCTGGATCCTGAAAAGGCAACAAAAATAACACTATAGTATCATTAAAAAAAAAAAAGCACTTCCTGCGTCTTCTACCACTGCCTCTTCTCATCCCAGCAGATAGCTCCAAAGCCTGAATTTCAGAGTTTTTAGCCTAGTCACTGAACATGTATTACACTCATAAATCAGGAAGTGTTGATGAGCATGGTAAAGTGAGCTAGCTTCCAACTCTCTGTGAATGTTAACCAAACCTATGAGCATTTATGAGCTCATAGATACTCATAGAGTGAAAAGAGTCAGAGTTTAATAGATTCAATCATCTCATTTTTCAGATGAGAATAGAGAGGCTGAGAGAAGTTGAATAATTTAACTAAATCCATACAGCCAACTAGTGACACTTTGATATACATTTCTCTTATGACCATAGTCTGTGTGGTGGATCCATGATCCACCTAGATCCATGATCCTAGATCCATGAGTCTCCTTCAGCCTCCTCAAGCATAATGAAACAAAACAAAATACCACCTAATGTGATTAAAGAGAATGTATGTAAAATTCAAGACAAGCTTCCAGCTACCAAGTTTTTCCAACCAAACTGCTACATTTAAACATCTCCCACACAGAAAGTCTATCACCACTACTACTGCTTCTCAATATTTTCCATATCTTTTAATAATTCTTGATTTATACTCTGTTCATCCTTTTTCATCTTTTCTTTTCCTTCCCTTTTCCCTTCTTCCTTAGCTTGAGTTATGACTGGGGAATGCTGAATGGGTTAAATGAAAGAAAGACAAAGGACAATCTAATAGATGAAACATATACCACCCTGATAGGAAAAAAAAGATACATTATGGAGTTAATGTTATATTATGGACTTCATAAACAAGCAAATATTTTTCAATTATTTATTTACCATTTCTAGTAAATGTTTCCTTTCTAAGCTTGGCATTTTTATACTGTGTGCCATTCACTTTGACTTTTGGAAGGGATCACATTCACATAATGTCACAATGTCAAGAATATTTACCCAGAAGGGATATGAGAGGAAGACAGTGGAAATGATCCAAGATATCAGGCTTGATTTGGTTGCTTTACTGCCCTAAATGCTGAGTGGATCATAGTCTAAATGACTTTTAATAATTTAATTGATGTAGGTAACCTTCACATTTCCCAACATACATAGTTTCGTATAATGTTTGACCTCATTGAATTCTTCCAGTGCCCACTGGTACAAAATAAGTTGATAGGCGCTGACAGAAAAGCAAGAAAGGGGCAAAGCCTTGGCCCACTTTCTCAGGGCCTGACATCGAAGCAGCATTTCCGCCTTAAAGGGAAGGAAAACCCGGCAGGACTGCACAGAAGGCTCCCTAATTCATAGACAAGGGGTGGCTCAGACTCACGTAATTAGCATAAATGTCCGTGTGATTCCATTCCAAGCCATCATCCAGTACTGTGATAACAACTCCTTTTCCTGTAATGCCTTTTTGCCAAACAGGTATCACATGAAGATCTAGCTTGGGCAGGGCTGCAGTCATCCTGGTATCTTGCTGGTTAACAAAAGAGGGAGGGGGAGAGAAACAAAAAAGCATTGGCAAAATCATGATTTGCTTACTACAAAGTGAGAACTTAGGCTCCAACTTGGAGATCCATCTTTCTTTTTCCTTGGGTCACTCTACTATTAGCAGAAAGCAATTAGGTAACCTGAGAAAACAAAGTTGAGGGTAGGGGCAAATGAATCATCCATCAGCGTGCTGCTCTTCTCCCAATTGTCCCATGGAAAATCAGTTGAAAGGATGCATCATCTTAGGACCCTTCTCTTTGAACTACATGGGTTCAAAGAAGTTTGACTCCACATTTCTTTCATTTGTAACAACAAGCTCAAGCTTTTCATCTGTTTATTTGATGGCCTATGTTTTCATCTTCCCAAAAGTTCTGAGCTTCCATTGCCATATTGAGATCTCATTACATTGTCTGATAGCAGCCATTTATGGATGCAGTGGAACTTTTCTTCTAAGAGAAATGTCAGAAACTGGAATACTCAGGAGACTTTAGTCTCATCAGGAATTGCAATTTAATTGCTTATTTTCATGTATGAGTAATTTAGGGAATAAGTATCTGTAAAAGTATACTTGGAGTTTTCCTTTTCAGATGATTTTTCTGATAGTTACAGTTTGTGTGTTTGTAAGGAGGAAGAGCTGGGCAACAAGGGAACACAGATAACAGCACATTTCCAAGCATGTGAGAGATGCAATGTGAGAGATGTGAGAGATGAAATGGAAGCGTATCAGGAGAAACTTCTAAGTAACTACAATCAAATGTGCCAGTGAATGGACTGTGCTCTTACTGATGCTCCTCATAAACAGGTGAGGGGTGAGTAAGAATTTACCAGGCCAGTGTAAAACTGAATCACAGAAGTTTGGAATTGCACAACCTTTTTTGTTGGCCAAAGCCAGAGAAGAATTATTTTACATCAATCGCAGGAGCAATTACAGAGTGTGATGGTTAAAATTATGGCCTCTGGGAGCATAATTCATGGCCACTACTTATAGTCAGGTTAATTTTAAAAAGTTATTCAATGTGCCATTATCTCCTTTACTTCATCTGTTAAATGGGCATAATTACTATACTTACAATATAAGGTAATTGTGTGAACTGAGTTAATTCATATCAGAGTTTGGCACATAGTTAATGCCCAAGTGTTAGCTGAGAAGTGTCTTCTGCTGCAATGAGCAAATATCACTTATTTTAAGAGAATGGCAAAAGGAACTGAGTTTAAACCTTCGTTTCTGGTTGTCATGAAAAAGTATCTTTTAAAATATTCTCAGCAGCAAACCCTTCTATTAGCATGTATTACTACTATAGAAGCTGAACATTAAAACAAAAGAGGGGGGCCAGGTACAGTGGCACACACCTATAATCCCAGCGACTCAGGAGGCAGAGGCAGGAGGATCACAAGTTGGAGACCACAGGCAGTTTGTGTAATTTAGTGAGACCCTGTCTCAAGAAAGTAAAAAAAACAAAACAAAACAAAAAAAACCAGTGGGCTTGGGATACAGCTCAGTGATCCAGCACTTGCAAAGCATGCAAGTGCAAGGCCCTGGGTTCAATCCCCAGTACCAGAAAAAGAAAAAAGAAAAAGAAAACAGAAGAGAGATACCCTGCAGGCAAGCAACAACACTTATTTGCCACTCAGTGCCCATACATCGGTAAAGATTTGGTAAATATCTTCAAGGTAGAATGGTTTACAAGTTTGTTGTTGTTGTTGTTAGGTGCTGTCGAGTCGGTATCCGACTCATAGTGACCCTCTGTACAACAGGGGAAACACTATTGTCAGTGCTTCTCTGCTGTTCATAGGGTTTTCAATGGCAGATTGATTTTTGGGAGGGGGTTGCCAGGTCCTTCTCCCATTACAAGTGTAGACATTTGCAAATAAACTTTCCTAATGTTCCCTCCTTTAGCCTCATTCATATTCTCACCTGAAACATGTAAGATTTTCTACTTTAGGTTATATATACCTAATCATGTTGACTGTACTGTATGAGTGATTTAGATGGTTCTTAAGAGTAAATTTAACCAAAAGTGACTTTTATCATGAGCACTGTTTTTGGAACCTCTAGCCTGGCAAGACATGATTATTCTAGACTTATCCCAGATAAGCTTTAAGAAGACAAATAGATGATAAGCATCTTTTTCAGCCTCCTCACCAGCAAACCAGAAGATCCAGATCAAGTAAGTTCCATCACCCCTAATTTCCAGATAAACATAGCCCTCTGCTGAATTCTCCATTACATACATAGATAATAGATCCAGAGACAGATCCATTATGTAGATGATGTAGCAAGATAAAGAACTCAGGTCCTACACAGTGCTTTTATAGGTACTTACCAAGTACCATTGCTGATTCCACATTGGATCATTGAAGAGATTTAAGGCTGAGTCTCTTAGAGCTGAACGTTTACTTCTCTCTTTCTCATACTGTTGTTCAGCCCATATCACCTATAAAGATTTTTATAGCAACAAAATCAAAAGTCAGTTAAGCAAAAAAAGCCAGACTCAGAAAGACAAATATCATGTTTTCTCTAACATATGGACTCTACATTTAAGTACATATATACACACATATATACACATGTGCATACACACATACACATCTATCTATCTATCTATGACATGAAAGTAGCAAGGGGTTTATTTGGAAAGAAAAAGACCAGTTGGAAGGGGAAGAAGGACAAGAGAGGATAATGGGGGATGAATATGAGCAAAGTACATGATATACATGTATGAAAATGTCATAATAAAACCCATCACTTTGTACAATGAATATATGCTGATAAAAAAAGGAGTAAAAGAAAATCAAAAGTCAAGCAGCCATTTCTGTATAATTATGTTCCCTCTGTCTCTAGGACCCTTCCCATCAGAACTCAGCCAGCTGCACCATGTTTTTGTCTGACTAAAGATCAAACTGTCAGTGAGAAGAAGGGATTACCCACTGGGGAGGGGAATATTTCCTCTATTACGGTAAAGTGTACCTTTAGCGGGAGGAGAAGCCATCAATGAAGTGATTCTCTCAAATTGTTTACACTGTGGTTACAGGGGAAGTAAAAGTTTAGACTGCTTTGATTAGAAAATAGGCCATAATACCCAATTTTTAACTAAAGTTTCAGGGCCCTGTAGCTGAAGATTCACACACTTTCATGGAATTAGTCAACAAGCTAAGAGACTGCTGTTTCTGTGCTCTTGCACCTTAATTTTTCTTTCTTTACACACAAGTAGAAATTGGAAGTGTTACACAGGATAAAAATGGTGCTGTCTCTTTACAAATTTGAAACTGGCTCCCCTGTGGTTCAACCTCCTGCCTAAGAGTATTTAATATGAGGAACAGATCTAGAGTGATGAATGAGTATTACTAACTAGGCACACTTGCCATTAATTCTGTCTCATGTATTATGCAAACAGATCTGACAATAGGAAAATTACCTGGTGCACATTTATGGCATAATCCTATTATACTAGAGGCCTTGAGAGAGTGAGGGGCTGCTTTGTAATCATTATGAGATAATGCTATATTCTTATTTTGCTGGGAAACACAAATACTTTCTAGCCAAACATAGTTTTTTTTCTGTATATATAGTGACAGTACAGTGTGAGGTGTGATATTGCTAATGTGAGAGTCCTCATGAGTCAGATCCAAAAATAAAAAACTGAAAAATAATTTGTACCTGAAGCATAAAACCATCTACTAAGGCTGTCCTTAATTTTCAATTAGAAAATATACTGAAAACCTATTATAAAGACTGGGACAGATCTGAGAGCTAGAAATTAGTCACTATAATTTATTTTTAAAGTGCTTGCATTTCCGAGCTTGTTTTGGTTTAAAATACCATAATTGGAATATACTGCCTGTCATCTAACATGGTCTTTGGAAGCTGGCTACTAGATAACAAGTACTAATATTTGTGGGAGAGGGTCACTTGTAATTGGACATTTCATTAGTCTGTAAAGATACACTATTGCTTCATTTCACAGTGCTAATTTGAAAGAACATGATCCTCCATCAAAAAAGAACAATAAAATGAAAATCAAGAGCAATTTTTAAAACTGGAACATAAGAAGAGGTACTCTGCCATCTGATCAGATAAATATCCAATTGTAGAAAACAGTGTTATGATTAATGTCATTAACTCAGAATTGCATATTAACCTCTAGAAGGGAAGACCAAATGGAAGAGAGAAAATTGGCAGTGCCTTCTTATTATGTGTATAATAGGTATCGTGTACTTAATTGTAAATAATACTTTTGATCTGGAAAGAACATTAAAGATCATCTAATCCAACCTTCCATTGTAAGCTTTTATGGGTCCAGGATTTTTCCCGAAATAAAATTATTCTGAGGCCAATTTTTCATAGGATTATATAAAATTCTTTTTTATAAAGTTATGTTAGGGAGTAAAATCTTAGCCTGTTAAATTATGCCTTGGGTTTGCCCTTATCAAAGCAGTAACTAAAGTGTATAACTGGACCATCCTTTTGTTTTCATGAGGTATTTTAAGTAAGAATAGCTGGTATATTCCACTCTGTCCAATTTCTTCTATGAAGGTGAGAAGGGAGGTCAGTTTGACTTCTTTTTGCATTACTGTTGGGCATGCATTAAGGCAGATAAGGAAATCTCTCATCTGCCTTGTCCAAGGACTAAGCCCACTCAGAGTGCTAGAATGTGTCTTGCTTTTCAGAGCGTACATACAATGAGCCATATACCTCTGGGTGGGAAAGAGAAGGTTTCATTGGAAAAGAAAACTTTTAAAGTAAGGTTCAGGGTTTCTGATTTGGTGTCCCACTTCTAGCCATAAGTTGACAAATCAAACCAAAACAGAACAAACAAAACAAAACCTAGAAATGAATATGTACATGAGCTTCAGATTTTCTAGCTGTAGTCCTGATGTAGCAATGTCAGAGTGCAGTAGGTTTTTCACATTTCAACAATGATGACCAAGCACAAGAATTCGCTATCCTCATCATTTGTCATCTATTTTTTAAAAGTCTATCCATTTTAGAACAAATGACACAGCTAATTACTTCATAGGCTTCATGAATTCCATGTACTTTATTCTATGACATTTTGTCACTTAAACTTTCCCCCCCTGGGAAGTGGAGAGGATGTGTTGTATCTCTCACTATAATTCTCCAGGTTGTCCTAGGCAATAGAAATCATGTATAAAGATATTAGGCCAACCAGGATAAATTTCTCCCTGTTTGGCACACTCTTGAAGAAAAGCAGCATTATATATGCATATTTCAACACACCTAAAGCACTCAGCCATTGAAAACCCTGTGAGGGTCGCTATGAGTCGGATACCGACTCGATGGCACCTAACAACAACAACAACAACAACAATGTAGTCAATCCTGCAGCCATAGCCCTGTGGCATCTGATCCTGTCAGATCTCGGAAGCTAAGCAGGGTCGGGCCTGGTTAGTACCTGGATGGGAGACTGCCTGGGAACACCGGTGCTGTAGGCTTGGGAGAAGGACCTGGCAACCCCCTCCCAAAAATCAATCTGCCATTGAAAACCCTATGCACAGCAGAGAAGCACTGACAATAGTGTTTCCCCTGTTGTACAGAGGGTCGCTTTACCAACTCGACGGCACCTAACAACAACAACAACAACAATGTAGTCAATATTTTTCTATTGATATATTTGCTGACCTTGAAAGTAGATTTAAAAAAATCAATAAGTATATTAAATATTTATTCAAAATGCTCCCACTCTATTTACCTATATTAATTTTAGACATTTATTGCTGTCTAATAATGAATAGGTACACAAACCAGGATGAAAAGAGATGATAATTGTTTGGACCAAACAACACAACACATATGCAAACATTTATCTCATAAAGACATGGATTTAGAGCTCTCTCATAAACACCAGTATATTTCTAGTGGTGGACATAATGGGATGTTTTTCAGTTATATTAAAATTTTTTTAAAACAAGAAATACCTATTTCTTTAGCATACTTACATTGGCATTAAAGTAACTGGTACATAACAGATATTGAATAAAAACTTCTTGATAGATTGTATTGTCAAAAATTTTTACTATTGTCATCACCTGATTTTCAATATTCAAAAATCAAAACTTTAGACATATATATATAACTAAGGTATATATATATATATATATATGGGCTGGGATTTAGCTCAGTTGGTAGAGCACTGCACTGCAGTCTCTGAGGACCCGAGTTCAAGTCCCAGCACCACAAAACTGGGAGAAGGGCCTGGCAATCCACTCCCAAGGCAATCCGAAACAGTCAGCCATTGAAAACCCTATGAGGGTCGCTATGAGTCTGATACCAACTCAACAGCACCTAACAACAACAACAATGTGTGTGTGTGTGTGTGATTAACTTTAATTAGCTCAATTAATCCAGTACAATCTTATATTATGTGCAACTATGATGCTATGGAAAGAAACTAGGAACATTCCAGATAATCATAATCACAATAAAAAAGAATCATATTTGCAGAATGCTTTTGCTCTTACTGGAAATCATGAAGAAAGCAGCTAAGCAGAGTCTTGGTTTGAGGACAAATGCATAACACTTACACGATCATCATCAGATAATCTCTTAGTGATATGAAGGGCACTTCTTCGAGACCTTCGGGGATGGTTTTTATGTTTGAATAAGTAGTGATTTTCAAGTGATCCAATCTATAAAAAAAATCAAAATAAAAATCCACTTTCTCAGTAAGTATATTTTGGATTAGTTCAAAAAGCAACTAACTTAGAGACAGGTAACTTTTATTTAGCCCATTCTTATTTCCTTGAAGCTAACTTTTTCCTTCATGAGGAAGGCACTGATAAGTTTTTTTGTTTGGTTGGTTTTTGTTTTTGTTTTTTGTATCACTGAGGGGTTGAACCCAGAGCCTTGTACATGCTAAGCAAATGCTCTAATACTGAGCTGCACCCTGAGTCCCTTTTTACTTTTTATTTTGAGAAAAGATTTTGCTAAATTGTAAAGGCTGCCTCTGGCCTTGAACTCACTATTCTCCTTCTCTAGCTTCTTAAATCACTGGGATTACAGGCATATGCCATAGTACCAGGCTACTGGTAAATTTTGAGATGGCCCTCAAGATTTTATTGTTTAGGCTCACAGTGTACGGCTTCTGTTCCATATATTTTAGAAGAACGACCTTGGTTATTTTGTGTCTAAAAATATTGTATATCTAGATGTTTCTTTAAAAAACCAGTTAATCAAATGTATTTTCTCAGAAAATGATTATTTGTGGAAAGCAAGAAAACCCCTTTTATACTATCTGCAGCCAGTACCATCTTCAGGTAAAACAAGCCATTGTTGGCATAAAATACAACTACTGAATCCATAATGGTAATTACTATCAGCAATTATAGGTGATCTTTTGACTTTCCACTAATTCAAGGTTTTTAATAAAGATCACGTCATATTTAGGATAAGTGTTCACCTTGGGCTATGTATACTTCTCTGGGTGTCTATCAACACCTCTGGTCCATTTAGAACTACATTCATTATACTTTTAAGGTAGTGTCCTTTTATACAAAATAATAATAATATTAAATATGAAGCTACCAAATCCTCTAGATGTCTTGCATTTTTAAAATTAAGGGACAAATAATTGACAACACTTTATTTCAGAAGAAATATGCTCTTTAAATTGGTGCTTCTCACTACCTAGAGAATTTTTCTTTAATAGAAATGCTTTGGCCCAGCTCCAAGACTGAACCTTAAGCAGTGAATCTGCAAGAAGCTATAGATGGAGTTGGGGAGAGAGAGATCAAAAAGCCAGAGGAAAAGATCAGGGTTGCTTAGCTCTGTTCCTGCTGCCAACCAGTTTGGCTTCTTGTCTCTACCCTAATCCTACTTTATTCTTGAGGCCATAATATTTTAGGATGGTGATGCAAAGTCAGTATAGTTTTAGTAATGCTAAGCAAAAAGTGAAAAACAGAACCAAGAAAGCACTCTCTATCTTTTACAAAGAATTATATATTTAAAACTTTTGTTATCATTTTAACTAAAAACATCTAGAGAAAAGATAGCATTCCAAATCATATGAAACTGTAGATGGTGAATAATTTTTCAATTATTCTTGTGACTATGCCTTCTCTATCCCAAAGATTCTACCAAGAATATTGATTTATTATTTTTTAGTTTTATTTTTATTTATTTTAAAAGATAATTCCCATATTGAATGGTCCAGATGTGGGTATGTGTGTGGGGCTAACAGGTGAGAAAAAGAAGAGGGATTTATGTTTTCTTTTTCTCTCCCAATCTCCTATTACACAATCACCAAGCTGCCCAAGGGATTAAATCCTCAGCCCCACCTCTATAGGACATACAAGATTCTGAAGGTGCCTATAGTACCCTCCAACATAGGTCCATATACTTCTCATGCTCTCGTTTGATCCTCCCAAATTCCCAACAATTGTAGGCTGTTACCAGACTTAACTACTAAACTGATTTGTGTCTTCCTGTTTACCCACAAGCTGCTCTGTGTGCCTGGAGTGCCCTCTCCAATCCCATCACGTTCTCCTGGCAACCTCTGACACTTCCTCCTAAACCCTGTGTATTTGTTTTCTCCTCTGAGCAGCCTTCTTTCACTTTTCCCAAGTTCCCTTCCACCTTCTTTCCTTCAATCAAAAAAATACTGTCTTGAGACTGTAAGCATAGTTTCTATTGCTACCCAAATTGTATTTGATTGTAATCATTTGTTTCTAAGCCAGCCTCTTCTAGATTCTGAATTCCTTGAAAGCATTTCTTTTTCTCTCTTTATTCCTCAGCCTCTGACACAGAACCTGGCACAGAGCAAGGGCTGGGCAAAAGCAAAAGGCTCAGTCTGCTACAGAGGCACCAGGAAGTCAAACTGGGCATTGACTTTCCTGCAGGGCATTTCAAAGACAGTCTGGCTCACAAAGTTGGCGGAGGGAGCCTCTAGCAAGAGAAGGCGTATTCCCTGGCGGATTCGATCTATGGAATCGCCAACGCCTCCGCAGATTACTCATCCATGACTTCAGCAGCGTCTCAGTCACCACCTCCAGAAAGAAAACGCGCCAAAATGTTTTACAACTCCTTCCTCCCCCGCTTCGATGCCAGCCAACTTCCAAGGCAAGGGGAGAGGGCTTCATTATGAGTAAAGGAGAAGGAAAGTTCCAGATTAGAAGTCATACCCCCTGAGGTCCCTTGGAATCGCTCAGCCTAGCAGGCTCTATTTTAATGCCTTTGCCCTTCCCTCCTCAGCTACCAATTAACCCAGCCCCCACTTGGACAGGCAACAGTTACTCTCAGAAGCTGAAATCCCCGGGGCAATGATTACGCACTTGGCTGAGGAAGAAGAAAGAAATAGATCCTTACCCCACCTCAGCTCGGCATCTTGACCCTGCAGGTCACTGGCCGTGCAAAGTTATGACGCTCGGACTTCACAAGTTTCCAGGGGAAACTCGGGGCTCCCGGAGATGCTCCGGTGTCTTTCACTCACCTCGTCTTGCGCCAGCTTCCCCAGCCACTCCGAGACCCCCCAACCTCCGAGTCCCTAGTCCCAGCAGCTAGCGCTCTCTCAACGCTCCGGGTGTGCCCCTAACAGCTGCTGGCGGCCATCGCCAAGCCTGCCTGGCCCCTCTTATTAGTACTTGGATCGGATGCTGCCATATTGGAAAGAAGGAACCGCCACCTCCTGACGCAGACAGCCTGAGCCCCGGGACACAGGGCGCACTGCCTTTCCCAGGGGCGCCTGGTTGGCAAGAGCCTGCGTGCATCTTAAGTTCCCTGAACAAGCTTGGAGGGATTTTTCTTCCAAACCACGCGGGAGCAGATTTCAATTCTAGAGCGGCCAACAGTAAGAATAAGCTCTACCCACTGCAGCGGCTTCCTTCTGCCTGACTGCACCTTGCCCAAACAGTAAATAATGCAGGGTTTCTCCCTCTAAAAGCACCAGGGGTGAAAGCTGGAGCAGCTCCTTGCTCCTTGACACATTGCCCACAGGAGCGTGCAACCTGGGGCTCCCACTTGGGAAACCGCTCTCCAGTCCCACCAATCCCCTTGAGCCCCAGGAAGTTTCTTGAAAGTGCAAACTCTTACCTGACCCAAAAGGTCGTAGCCCAGCTCCTCGGCAATGGCCGAGGCTGCCTCTGGGCCCCCGGGGATCTCCGCCGCCCATTCATTGACAAACTGCCTCTTGGCTTTTACACTGTTCAATGCACACCAAGCGCAAAAGAGGGCGAAAGTAGTACACTGCAGAGTCCAGGCTCTTGGCTGCATGGCTCACACACTCCCTTGCACACAAATGAAGAAAGAAGGAAAGAAGCAAAATAGGAGAAAAGCCAGACAGACTCGACCTTCCTATTCCCGGGCTCTGAACCACTCCTAGCTCCCTTGCTCTGTGAAGAGCTAGGAGGCGCGCAAGCAGAGGCGAGGCTGCAGCAAGCGCTCACTGAAGCGCTGCGGTCTCCCGGCTGAGTGGAGCCCCAGCCCTTCCCAGACAAAATGGAAATGAGTGTTTACACGTCAAATCGACGAAAGCCATCTCTTGACGTCAGATCTACCTAGACTAAGATCTGGATGGTATTCCTAGCGGAGTGGAGAAGCGGCTAAAATAAGCTGCGAGGGATTAAGAAGAGGAAGAAACCGTTTGCTGGGATCAGTTAATTCTGCTCCTTGTCTGTCAATGTATATTATAGCTATAAGAACATCTTAACTTCCCAAAGAGTAGTGCCCCATTTGAGTGTAACGACCATGTGCTGGAAGCTCAGCACACTTTCCGTCCCTTCCATCCATTTTCTTTATATTGACTATCTTGAGTGCAAGTGCGTGGGGGCGGGGAGTGTCGGTGGAAGTCATAATGGCCCTTTTCATATCAGCACCTGCTTTGAAAAGCAGGGCTCCTAGACTTTTCAAATCTGACAGAGGAGCCAGAGAGGAGGGAAACTACTGCTGCCCTAATTCTTCTCTCAGTCACCTTAAAAAAAAATGAGCACTCTTCTAAGAAAATGTTAAACCAATACTTCCAAAATTTCATTTGAACCACTCAAACCACCCTACTTTGCAAATTTACTTCCTTCTCTCCTGTCCCTCAATCTCACTTAAACAATTTCTAAACTTCTATCCCAGATAGTGTAGTGCCCAGCAGCACCACCAATACACTGCTTAGTCAGAAAAGTGATTAATCACTCAATTTTTAAAGCAGATTTTTTAATTAAAAAAGAGAGTCTAGGGTGCCAAAGGCTGTTGTACTGACTCAAGGAGAGAAATGGTAAGTTTCATTAACCCTGAGGTTTTCATTTTTCACTCATTAGAGCTCTTCATTTTGGTGCTGAATTGAACCTGTGCTACTACTTTCCCATAAAATGCACGTTGTATCTTTATGGAACACTGGCTTTCTATTGAAAAGAAAAAAAGACAACGTCTAAATGAACTCCCTGCTCCCCACTCGAGATAAAGATTTACACTCTACCATGGCAGAATCTAATCCGAGAGGGATTGAACTGGGCAAGAGATCCGCAGTGTTCACTATTCAGCACCGAGGTCTGGACAGCGACGCTCGCATCGCCACTGCCAGATCTGCTCTCCCTTTGATCACTAAGGATCCCTGCGCTTCATCTGGGGAGGTTGTTTCTCTTCTGACCTGTGCCTTTTCCATCGTTTGAGCAGCAATATAAGAAACTGGACGCTACGGGGAATGAGGTTAGGTTTATGATCGTGACTACTTGCATCTTGCTCTCTAGACTGCATTGGATTCAGCCCAAAAGTAAAATTGCAGGGAGGAGAAAGTAAGTGAGTGTATTGCCTCTGAGAAAAGAGAATTTTTTCTTATTTTAAAAATTCCCAACCGCCGGGGGGCGCAATGTAGTCTAGAGAAAATGAAACAAAAGAGGATTAGAAAGAAGGCATAAGATCATGTGGAGAAAGGAAGCAAGAGGCGATCTATACAAGAAGTAAATGAGACAATACTTGGTGGAGGATAAGGCTATCTATGTCTTCTAATAAAACTATTTTAATAGCCAATGATATTTTTAATTTTTTGACAGCAACCTTTCTTATTATTGTTCAGGTATATTAACTTGGCCAAATGTTGGCCATAAGGTCAGTGTCTCACTAAGGAAGCATTTTCTTATATGGAGTACTATGCAAGCCTAGAATAAACAGTTTGTTGATATACCTAACAGAGAAAAGAAAATTCTTACAGAAAGAAGATAATAGCTCTGTCTGAAATTGTGTGACTTTTATCCAATGGATCTTATTTGACACAACTTCCAAGATACAGGAGAAATGGATTTTTGCCAAAGTTAAGGGCACAAATATATTTAGAATCCACTGTAACTTTTTCATTTTAATGGCTAGCTTTATCCTGCTTAGTGGATTCAGGTCCATCCATGTCATAATTTAGATGATGAATAGGAAAATTTAGATGATAAATAGGAAAAACCAATGGTCAGTCTTAAGTTGGTTTAATAGCAGTTATTCAATCTTCTTAATTTATATAGAAAACAGAATAATTCAAAAACTAAAGAGAACTGTGTTTCTATTATAAATTATCAAGTGAATGGCATGCCTTTCATGGTTGCTCCCAACTGCCCAGTGATGAGATTAATCATTTAGTAGGTTTTCTTGGAAAGTAGTAACAGCAAGACTACCATCAGCAGAAATCAACAATATGTTCCAACAGATCACCATATCTCTTAAGTTTTAGAAAATTTTTAAACTTTTTGTTATTATGAAATATGCACACTCGTGTACCTTAAGTAATGTGGTTTATTACAAAGTGAAAGTATAAACATTCACAGCAAGATAATACTTTTCCAGTCCTTTGTAATAATATTCCAGGATTTTCAAGAGGCATTAAAAAAGGAGTGAGAGCTGGGTGTAGTGGGTGCTCCCAGCTACCTGGGAGGCTAAGGCAGGAGGATTATTTGAGCCCAGAAGTTTGAGGCTAGCCTGGGCAACACAGCAGGATACCATTTTGAAATAAAAATAAAGGGTGAGGAAATAATTTAGGTTTAACATTTTCCAGTTGTCATATAGACATACCTATTTGCTATGTATAATAGCAAATATACAGTAAATAAGTTTTGTAATCTATTAGTCTATAATTAAACTAGAAAGTATTTTGTAACAGAACATATACTTTAGCAGTATTTACCAACATGAAAAATAATATTTGTATGGTACGCTGGTATAAACTGGAGTAAATTTGGGGACTTAGTATATAGGACTTAGTGAAAACATTTTCCTTATATGATATCATTTCTTTATGTAATACAAATATCATATTGCCCAATGATACACCATTTGGGGCAATATGTTTTTGTTATTAGGTACGGTTGAGTCAGGTCCAACTCATAGGCTTTTCAATAGCTGATTGTTTGGGTATTGTTTCAAGAGCAGATTTCCCATTTTTGTGGTGCTAGGGAGAGAACCCAAGGCCTCAGAGAGAGCAGAGCAGTATTCTACCAACTAAGCTAAACCCCAGCCCACTGGGACAATATATTAAAATCACATACATATAACTTTAAATGATAAAATATGAATATGAGTCCATCAATGCAACTTCTTCAAAGTCTATGTACTACTTCTAATAAAAACATTTTTTATAACCAATAATATTTTCTTTTTCTTTTTTTTTCTTTTCTTTCTTCTTTCTTTTCTTTCTTTCTTTTTTTTTTTTTTTTTTTTTTTGTGGTACTGGGAGTTGAACCCAAGACTTCGCACTTGTATGGTTTGCAAATGCTGTACCCCTGAGTTGCACCTTCAGCCCATTTTTTTTTTACTTTTTGAGACAAAGTTTCGCTAAATTACTCAGACTGCCTCCTGTCTTGAACTTGCGATCCTCCTGCCTCTGCCTCCTGAGTCGCTGGAATTACAGGCATGTGCCACCGCATCCGGCTGGATATTTTCAAATATTTAACAGCTGCCATCAATGAAATTTTTTTCACAAGTAGAGAATAAACATTTTAAACTTACCTATAAACCATTCAAATTTTGCAACATTTGATTGACTTGAAATAATATAATTCTTCCTTTTATTTTCTTTCCAAATTTATCATTGTAATTTCATATTAGGATGCAAATAGACTTAGAATCCAACTAGATTTTTTATATCAAGTATTACAAAATAATATTTAAATTTTAACTTGGAAAATACACGTCTTCTATAAAAGTCATTATGCATCAGCTTTACCAAAAATGGATAAAAGTATTTACTATGTGAGAAAACTGATATTGAGGATACTATATAAAGATATACCTGCCAGGAGTGCCTGATTTGCTTTCCCATTGTATCTCCTCCCATGCTATACTAATTAGGCATTTAAAATGTGAACTTCTCCAGCATATTCACAGGCCTTTTTCGCATGATGGAAAGGGACATGGTTATAGCAGATTGATGAAATAAACATTCTGCTTGATTGAGTTCCAGGAGTTCAGCATCAAGCTACTTGCCTGGCCTTTCCTAGGGATAAGAAGACCAAATATCTACAAGAGCATCTTTAAGTCTGCCAGTGAGGAAGCTCTGATCTATAGAAATGGAAGAAAGAGAATAGCAAAGAAAAATTTGTACAGTGAAAGTCTCTGAGGTAGATGAATAGTTATGCAAGGACTTTTCTGAATAAACCACATGAATTCTTAAAATCTTGAATTTAATATAGAATAAATTGAATTATTAAAGCAATGAGCACTATTAATTGCCATTGTTGAAAATGATTGGTCTTTTCTAATGACAACAGATTATTAGCCTAGTTATATACAAGTATTTAGTGACAACTTTTCTTTCTTTAGAATGTTGTTGTTGTTGTTAGTTGCCGTCGAGTTGGTCTCTGACTCATATCGACCCTCTGTACAACTGCAGAAACACTATTGTCAGTGCTTCTCTGCTGTTCATAGGGTTTTCAATGGCAGATTGATTTTTGGGAGGGGGGTTGCCAGGTCCTTCTCCCATTCTTTAGAATAGATTATCTTAAAATATGCATTTACTGAATGAATTTTAGAGTATCTCTGTTTGTGCTTCTAGACAATGCTCCTGTTTCCTCTATGCTCTCAAACACTACCAGTTTCACATGGAAAACCTCATATATACCTGTTTTCTATGCTCTTGAATTATATTTTTCTATAAGAATTATGGGGCTGGGATTTAGCTCAGTTGGTAGAGCACTGCGCTGCAGTCTCTGAGGTACCGAGTTCAATTCCCAGCACCTCAAACATGGGAGAAGGACCTGGCAATCTGCTCCCAAGGCAATCCCGAACAGTCAACCATTGAAAACCCTATGAGGGTTGCTATGAGACGGATACTAACTCGATGGCACCTAACAACAACAACAACATAAGAATTATAGACTTTCAGTATTGAAAAATGACCTCGGTTGTTGTCTAGTTCCTTGCTTCTCAATGTGTAGTCTGTATACCAGCATTATAAGCATAATTTGGGAATTTATCAGAGGTGTAGGCCCTTAGCCCCTGCCTCAGAATTACTGAATCAGTACCTGTATTTTTAATGAGTCCTTGGCGATTCATATCTAATTAAAGTTTAAGAGGTACTGATCTAGTTCACACCCCTTTATGCACATGACACTCCTTTGAGGCATTCCTATCAACTTGTTAGGTAATTCCTAGTCTTCCAAAGCAACCCATTCTTTGGTTTGAATTGGCACAGATGGCTACAGAGTTCTTCCTTGTAATGAAATCTTCCCTCATTACCTACCTCCAGTCAAGCATGCTAATATAATATCACACTGAAAAGTCTTGGTCTATTTTCTACATGAAAGATCTAGCTCTTCAAACTTTGAAGACAGATTATTATGTCTCACTCAGTTTTTTCTACCCTAGGTTAAATGTCCCTAATTATTTCAATGCTTTTGCATCTTGGTTACTGATATCTGACTAGGATCTTTTAAACATAATCTTTATAGAGATGGCATCCAGAATGAAATAGTTGGTCAAACCTAATGCTGATCAGAGCAGGAATTTCACTTCTTTTTGGAAACTTTCATTCTGCCACAATAGGCTAAAATAGAAATAGCTTTATTTTTTTTCATATTGAAGTAATAGTAGGCTAGAAGCTCTATTTGTGCTTACATTTGTTGCTTTTAAGAACCCTCATATGTCTCTCTTGGCTAGGGTTTAGCTCATTTGGTAGAGCATGGTTCCACACTTTCTGAGGACCCAGGTTCAATCCCCAGCACCACAAAAAAAATGGGAATAGGATGTAGCAGTCTACTCCCCAAAACAATCAGCCATTGAAAACCCTACAAGGGTCACTCTGACTTGGACCCGACTTGAAACACTTTACAACAACAACATATGTCTGTCGGTGTGTCATACACTAGGGGCTTGTGTGTTGCTGTGATGCTGAAAGCTCTGCCACCAGTATTTTAGATACCAGGAGGGTCATCCATGGTGGACAGGTTTCAACTGAACTTCCAGACTAACACAGACTAGGGAGAAAGATCTGGTAGCTCATTCCCAAAACAATTAGCCATTAAACACCCTATGAATAGCAGAGAACTATCAAATATAATGCCAGAAGATAAGAAGCCCAGGGTGGAAGGAATTCAGAAGACACCTGGGGAAGAGTTACCTCCTCAAAGTAGAGTCAACTTAATGATAGGAATGGAGTAAAGCCCCTGAGATCTAAATGGCATGACTCAAAATGAGAAGAAACATGGTGGCTGCAATTATGACCATAAACATAACAAAAGATCATGTTTATGGCACAGTGTCCTATAATGTTTCATTCTGTTATACATAGGGTCACTCTGAGTCAGACCTGACTGGAGGGTACCTAACAACAACAACAATAACAACAAGTCACATTTCTAACCTGATGTATAGTTTTTTATGTTTTTGTTGTATATTTATGGAGGAGAGGGCTAATTGTAAATATATATACTTTTCCTGCTGAATTTCAGCCTCTCAAGATGTTTGGAATTTTTATTTTATTATCTTGTGATTTGCTCCTAGTTTTGTATTATGCATAAATGTCAGCTGTCCATTGATGTTTTCCTTCAGAGTATTAATAAAAAGATTTAGAAAGATAGGACAGAATTTAGAGCCACCAGGAAATCTCCTGTAAGTTAAAATTGTTCTAACAATCAGCACTCATTAGAAAGAGTTACTAATTTACCTTAGCAGATAGCAAAAATATCTTGTCAAATACATAATGGCCATGGGAATGATTGTTGGGGGCAGGGATTTAGCTCAGTTGGTAGAGTGCTGCGCTGCAGTCTCTGAGGTCCTGAGTTCAATTCCCAGCACTGAAAAAATGGGAGAAGGACCTGGCAATCCACTCCCAAGGCAATCCCAAAACGGTCAGCCATTGAAAACCCTATGAGGGTCGCTATGAGTCGGATACCGACTTGACGGCACCTAACAACAACAACATAGGAATGATTGTGGTTGGCATTAGCCATTTGCTCTGTGGCATGCTAGGTGCCAGCATTTCTTTTGTGAGTAACATAAACCAAATTTTTAATAAAGTGTTCTGACACTGATGGTCATCCACTGATTTAGTTCATGGAACTTACCTTCATTTCATTCTTGGAACTGTGAATATTTTGCCATCTCAGCCTTTGAGCTCTGATTCTTATTCTACCTTCTAATATTCCTCAGTGATCTCTGACACTAGTTCAATTCTCTGTCTTTTGGGATAGATTTATTCTTACATTAAAATCTACCCATATTACCTACTCCCTTCTCTGGACTCAGAGTCAAGTAGTAGTAGTATAAATTGTATATCATCTTACATATATTTTTGTCTATCAAAGTCATCTTGGATGAATTAAAATTATTTTGATTGCAGAAATAAATGATATCCTAACTAAACCCATCTTAAACAAGAAAAGATTAGTATCCATTAGTAACCATGAAAACCACTCTTGGTTTATATAACTAAACCACAAGAAAAGAAATATAGAGCTGGTTACATAGACTAGACTCACAGGCTGAAGTAACATTAATGACAGCCTCTCTCTCTCTCTCTCTCTCCTTTCTCTCTCCACACATGTCATAGTTTTGTGTGGGGCTCGCTTCTGGTCAAGAACTGAAACCCCACACGCAATAAGCCCACTACTCCCAAGCCTTATGGAGACCTGCCACTCCGGGAGTTGGGTGGATGGTAACTCATAACTCAACTTTATTAGTCTAAGCTGCAAACCCTGTTCCTGCTCTCCAACTCGAATGCTCTCCTGTGCATTGCTCTTATAAGCCTTTTGTCAACCAATCAGAATCCATGATGTCTTGATGACATTTTGGGCTAGCCAGTTAGGTGACATCAGGTGATAGGGCCAACCAATCAGATGATATCGGTTGATAATGACTCAGCCATTAAGGGTTGTTTTAGCCATTAAAGATTGATGGGCCTGAGCTGTTAGGGGGAGCCATTAGGGGCTGTTTACCTTAGTCTTGTGAACTCAAGCTGGGTATGCCACAGCGAGTCACAGAAAAGTCCTGGGTATCTTACAACTCGAAGTAGGCTAGATAAGCCTTGAAACAGTCTCAGAGCCATATCTCTTCCCTTCTTCTCTATGCCTCGTCCCTAAAGTTTTATAGCTCTCCTTTTTCACACTCTTTCATAGGTCAAAGTACATGATCATTGTTCTTTTTAAGATGACAGCTTTCTAGCTCATGATACAAAGAGAAAAAGAAGATCACATTTCCAAGCTCATTATTACAAAACCAGAGCTCAGTTCTAGGCTTCAGCAATATGTTAACCCTGGATCAGTCACTGTACTTAGGACATTTTATTGATCAGGCATAAGTCATATGATCAACTTTATGTTTGAAAGTGGGAGGAAGGTGTTCTTCACTATGAACTGTTGCCATATTATTATGTAAGGTAAGGACAATTCCCCAAAGGAATAATATGGCGGTTGTTGTTGTTAGGTGCCATTGAGTCATGTCCGACTCATAGCTACCCTCATAGGGTTTTTCAATGGCTGATTGTTTTGGGATTGCCTTGGGAGTGGATTGTCATGTCCTTCTCCCATTTTTGCAGTGCTGAGACTCAAACCTGGGACCTCAGAAACTGTAGAGTGGCACTCTCCCAACTGAGCTAAATCCCAGCCCCAATATGGTGGAGATCCCCTTAATAAAAAAAGAAAAGAAAAAGTGTTCAGGAATATAAACAATAATCACCATAGCCTTCAGCAGGGATGAAGCAAGTAAAAAACAGACACTGATAATCTGTAGTTTCCCATGGTGAAAATTATTCCTCTTGCAGTTCATGCATTTAAATATGATTCAACATTTAACAGCAAATATCAGTGTTGGATTAGTTAATTTAGACAAAATAATACAAATATAACATGTCATAGATTAAAATCATCTAAAATTATTTAAGTAGATTTGGGGATATGGTTATGAAAATATATATAAGTTATTTTCTTAACTTTTTATTTTGAAATGATTTTAGATTTACAAAAATACTACACAGGACTCTCATAAACCCTTCACTCCGCTTTTCCAGAGATGTACATCTTATGTGACTAACATACAATTACCTGAATATGGACATTAATATTGCCATCATGCTATTAAATAAGTTATAGACATTCTTCAATGTTTTACAGTAGTTCTATTAGTTTTAGCTTTTTTGTGGTCCAATATTCAATTGAGATTCGCCATTGCATTTGCTTGATATGTCTCCTCTAATCTGGAAAATTTCCTGTATCTTTCTCTTTCATGACCTTGAAAAGTTGAAGAATACTATTCAGTTATTTTGTGTTGTTGTTGTTGTTGTTAGGTGCTGTCAAGTCAGGTCCAACTCATAGCGGCCCTATATACAGAGAATGAAACACTCCCCGATTCTGTACCAGGCACATGATCTTACTTATTTTTAAGCCCTTTATTGCAGACATTGTGTCAAACACAGTCCTTACACATCTAGTTGAGGGTCTTCTTTTTTTTCATTGATCTGCCACTCTCCCAGACATGATGTCCTTCTCCAAGGATTGGTCCCTCCTGACTAAATGTCTAAATTATGTCAGATGCAGTCTAGCAATTCTTGTTTCCAAAGAACACTCTAGTTGGACTTCCTCTAGGACAGATCTGTTGGTTCTTTCTGCAGTACATGGTATATTCAATAATCGTCTCCAGCACCATGATTCAAAAGCATCAATTTTTCTCCCGTCTCCCTTGTTCGATGTCCAGCTTTCACAACCATATGATGCAACTGAAAATACCATGGCATGAATCAGGCACACCTTTGTGTTCAATGTGACATCTTTACTTTTCAACACTTTAAAGAGATCATTTGCAATAGTTTTTCCCAATGAAATGCGTCTTTTGATTTCTTCTGCTGCCATGGGTGTTGATTGTAGACCCAAGTAAAGCAAAATCATGGACAAGTTCAAACTTTTCTCCATTTCTTGTGAAGTTGCATACTGATCCCATTCTAAGGATTTTGTTTGGTTGATGTTTAGTTGCAATCCATACTGAAAGTTATGTTCTTTGATCTTCATCAGTAAATATTTCAAATCTTCTTCACTTTCAGCAAGCAGAGTTGTGTCATCTGCATAACACAGGTTGTTAAGGAGTCTTCCTCCAATCCTGATGCTGCACTCTTCTTCATAAAGTCCAGCTTCTCAGATTATTTGCTCAGCATAGAAATTGAATAGATATGGTGAAAGTATACAGCTCTGACACACAACTTTCTCAACTTTAAACCAGGCAGTGTTTCCTTGTTCTATTT
>VMDO01001400.1:44226-100897 GCA_007922755.1 Pedetes capensis
GGGTCTCACTAAATTATGTAGACTACCTCTGGTCTCAAACTTGTGATCCTTCTGCCTCTGCCTCCTGAGTAGCTGGGATTACAGGCATGTACCACCATTTCTGGCTCATCGCATCTTCCTTTTACTGTAGCAGCTCAATGTCCAAAGGCAAGTTTCTGAGTCTGTTTTGACATGTAATTTGCTCTTTTCTTTTTTTCCTGTATTTTTCCTAACCTTTTGCTTTCCTCATGAATGATATCTTTGATGTCATGCCACAACTTACGTGGTCTTTGATCATTAGTGTCTAATGCATTAAACCTGTTCTTGAGGTGGTCTCTGAACTCAGGTGTGATGTATTCAAGGTCATACTTTGGGTCTTTTACACTTGTTCTAATTTTCTTCAATTTCAGTTTGAATCTGCATTTAAGAAGTTTATAGTTTCACTCACAAACAGCACCCAGTCTTGTTCTCACCTATAATAGTCAGCTTTTCCATCACCTCTTTCTACAAATGTAGTCAGTTTGGTTCCTTTATGTTCCATCTGGTGAATGTGTATAGTCACCATTTATGTTGGTGAAAAAATGTATTTGCAGTGATAAGATCATTGGTCTAACAAAAGTCTCTCATGCGATCTCCAGCATTGTTTCTGTCACCATGGCCATATTTTCCAACTACTGAGCCACCTTCTTTGTTTCCAACATTTGCATTCCAGTTACCAGTAATAATATCCCTCAATTTTGGCTTGTCTAATGTTTTCTCATGATTAGGCTGGGGATATGCATGTCTAGCAAGAGGTGATATTATGCTATTTTGTACTTCTGTGTATCAGGAGGCACATCATGTCCATATGTCTGATTACCAGTGATGCTATATCTGATAACTTAGTTAATAAGCTATTGGTCAGGTTTCTCCACTATAAAGTTAGTATTTGAAAAGAATATTTCAGCTTTAAAATCACTTTCCAATATCCCAATGAAGAGTACCATAGTATTGTAATAGTCTCCAAATTTTTTTGATAAAATTAAGATATTTCATTTTCATGGACATTCACATTCAGATGCTCACTACTTACAATTGTTTATGACAGGAAGTTGCTTTTCAGTCTTACTAATTGTATTTCTTGCTTGTTATAGCTGGGATTAAAGTTAGATCACTCTTTTAAGTACAATTAGAGACAAATGATGAAGGATTATTTTCTCCATATTGTTTATAGCTGCTTCGGTGTAATCTTTTAAGGATAACATTTATTTAAATAATAAATAGATTGTTCTAGAGCTCATCAGAAGGAAGTGAGAAACAAAGGTTATTTTAGGTTCTATTTATTATTTATCCCACCATGGATAAATACTTGGTGCTGCTAGGGAGAAAATTTAAAATGCTTCACACCCTATCATAGACAACTGAATAGCTGGCTGTTTATAGCTGTTCTTCCCTCCTGGGATCCTTTGGCCACCAACAACTGAAAAGAGGGGAAAAAAGATGCTAAGGCAGAATTAGTCACTAGCACATTCCTTTAAACACTCCAAATTACCACACTTTCTATTACTTAAACTCAGGAGATGTCTCATAATAATCTGTTTCTGTGGCTTCTCTTTGAAAGCTGGAAAATATGGGACTGGAAAGTGGTCCCCACTATTCTCAGACACTAGAAAAATTTCTACTATTATATTTACTCCAACATTTTTTCCTTCATGGTAGAGTACAGGAATGTTTCTCTGGCAAAAGCAGGAAAATAGCAGAGAAAAATCAAGTATATATAAAAATTTTTCTCTTATGGCTGATTTACTGCATTCAGTTTTGGTATCTGCCTGTGAGCATCTGAGTCTTCAGCCTCCCCTAGAGCCTCTTTCAGACTCTTTTCTACATTGATCAATCCTGGCCTCCTCATTTATAAAACAAAGTATAATAGTGACTTACCTACTGGACTCATAGTGTTGTAGTTAGGTGCTGTAAAGTCATCTTGGATTCATAGTGACCCTCATAGGGTTTTCAATGGATTGCTATAGGCATAGTTCTTTACTCACACCAGGAAAGAGAAGTCAGTGTGTACCCTGCTACAAGTGCACATACATATTGCCAGTTCTGAGTTGTTACAGCAAATGGGAGAGTTCATTCCAAGCCTATGAATTTTGGGGTTTGATGTTGGGAAAGCTGGGAAAGAAATGGGAGAGAGAAAGTGTATTATAAGGGGCAGTAGCTAATGATTCAGCGTCTCCTTTCCTAGCTTTCTATCACTGGACAAAGTAGTGGTGGTGGCTTTCATTTTATCTGCAAAGCTAGTTGAGATTTAATAGAAAACTGATACCACTTAATAAACTCTGCCCAAACCCTAGGTGAATATTATTTCAAAAAGCATCAAGCACAGACTCATAGCAGCCCACATGAGTCTGAATCCTAGCTTTGCCACTTACTAGCTAGGGACATTTGGACATGTTTTCAACACTTTTTTGCTTTGTCTCCTCATTTATAAAACAAAGTATAATAGTGACTTACCTACTGGACTCATAGTGTTGTAGTTAGGTGCTGTAAAGTCATCTCGGATTCATAGTGACCCTCATAGGGTGTTCAATGGATTGCTGTGTCCTTCCATTTTTGTGGTGCTGGGGATGGAATCTGGAACCTCAGGGACTGCAGAGCAGAACTTTACCAACTGAACTAAACTCCAGGCCAGGACTTATTATATACAATATACTTAAAACATTATCTACTGCAAGTAAATGATAGTTATTTTTATTGAGAAAATAGCTCTCTTGTTACATCACAGATTGTCATGTAAGTCTTTTCCAAGTCCTAAGTGTAATGTAGGCTTTATGTTTGTGAAAGAAGACCGAATGGGGAAATGATTTCAAAGCCTAAAATTGCCTGGTTCTGGCACACAGCTCACATCTTCCTCCTCTTTTCCTACTCACTGATTTCCTGTGTACTTCCCTTCATCTTTTATTTCTTTGTCTTACAGTCCTGTACATTCTTAACTTATTTCCCCATAAACCTGTTGAGGCAGGAGAGATCTTGTTAATTCCAATTCACAAAAATGCAGAATATGAAGTAATTTACTCACCACTCACACAGCTGACTTCACACAGCTGATGTGGGTACCTGATATTTCCTCTTTAAGCTCTTGGCGTTTGATTTCATAGTGGAGAATAAGCAGTGAAAGAGTTCAGGGTACTGAGAAAACCCAGAAGTTTGCTATGTCTGAACACATTTTCTGAGAGTGGTACCTTATAAAAAGATACTGTGTTGATTTGATATTGTTAAGTATGTTGGAAATGTATGAACTGTAAAAGTAGGAGTCGGTGTGTTCATCATTCAACATCAGTAGTAGCCAGATAATAAGGCACACAAAAATGTAGTCCAAGGGGGGACTTTTACAATGTGTATTTCTCCACCTTGCTCTCTTAATATTAGAACCAGCTACTTAATATTAGAACCAGAGTTACCTGCAACTCTGTGTGTGACTAAATAATAATGCAATTGTTTCATTTCCATTTCCCAACTTTATGTTGTCTGAAGCCATACCACCCAGGCATCCGGTCCTGTCAGATCTCAGAAGCTAAGCAGGGTTGCCCTTGGTTAGTACTTGGATAGGAGACCACCTGGGAATACCAGGTGCTATAGGTTTGGGAGAAGAACATGGAAGCCCTCTCCCAAAACAATCAACCATCAAAAACCCTATGAATAGCAGAGAAGTACTGATGATAGTGCCAGGCGTGGCACGGTGTTGGGTAGTGTTTCATCTGTTGTATACAGGGTTGCTATGAGTTGGACCTGACTCGATGGCACCTAACAACAATAAATTTATGTGGGAAAGTTTGAATCAAGCCTACATAATCCATGATTACAGAAGTATAATAATAACTGATGTTTATATGTGTTGTTGTTGTTAAGTGCCATCCAATTGAGTCTGATTCATAGTGACCCTCATAGGATTTTCAATGGCCGATTTCTTCGGAATTGCTTTGGGGAGCGGACTGCCACATCTTTCTTCCATTTGTGTAGTGCTGGGGATCAAACCTGGGTCCTCAGAGAGTATGCAGCATCACTCTACCAATTAAGCTAAACCCCAGCACAGTGTTTATAGAGTCCTTTATAGTTTTCATAAGGACTTCCATCTATTGGCTTCTCACTACACCATTACCATTACTATTTTATCGACAATAAAACTTAGCCAAAAGCATGCAAGACAATCTAAGTTTTCATAATTGATCTAACAAAGCTAAAACTAGAATTCATGTCTGCAGTGCTTCTACCCTCCATTTTTGTGATGTTTAATATTTTGGATTGAGTCTTCTCTGCTCCTTACTAGCATAGTTACCTAGAACAGCTCCTGAAAGACATGAAATAGGTAAAATAATTCTGCCTACTCTTCATGAGAATTGAATGTGACTGAATCATGTACATCATTTAGAATAGGGTTTAGCACATGCTAAATGCTCGATAATGGCTAGTTGTTAATGATTATTGAACTGCTTTTTCTTGTCATTTTCTTCGCTTTGCATTGAGGAGAACTGTCCATGGCTTCAGATTAATCCCAGAAACACTACAGTATTCTCCTGAGTTTACATTATCTTAAAACATTATTGCCCTTTGTTGCCTTGGTAAGACTGGCATTAGTGACCCACTTATTGTAGGTGAATAATTTTCAAATGGTTTATTTGCATAATATATACCTGGGGTGTTTGTTTTAAATGCAGATTCCTAAGACACCACTCCCTATTCTGATTCTGAGATAGTATAGGGTCCAAGAATCTATAAACTATAACGAATACCCTCCAAGGTCATAAGAATCACCATAAGAGCCTTTACTTAGTGTTTGCTCCTATCCTGCCATGGCTGCTGCGACTATTGTGCATGCTGCTTCTTTCACACTCCTCCTCTTCCTCGACTACCTCCCTTTTCACCTTTCTCTTCCTCTGTCATTGTTTTCTTCGTTATCATCCTCTTTACCCTTTCCTCCACCTTCTCATTTCTTTTTTTCTTCCTCCTTCTGCTTTTCTCCTCCTCCTCCTTCTTCTTCCCATTTTCAAACAGAATGCCTGAGGTTATATTCCACCATTATGCTGGCTCTATCATGGTCTGTTTAGAGAACATTATAAGTCCAGTAGGTAAGTTGCTATTATACCCTGTTTTATAAATGAGGAAACTAAAGCAAGCAAGAGTTGAAAACATGTCCTCCAGGTTTAACAGTGCCCAGTGCCCCTGGTAAATACCTGTTTTACTCTCTGGGGAGGGAGAAAGCTTCTGTCTCTCATTAGGGCAGAGGGACAGTGGTTACCTGGCAGTAGAGAGTGATGAAGGGGGCCGAGGTAGAATTGTTTCTGAGACAGACTTTCCAAAATTCATACTTTTTTTCCATCCCAGCTTCTAGAGCTATTTGGTACTTGCCAATTCCTAATCCTTTGGGAATTCTGAGGTATAGAAAAGGTTTGTTGTTGGTTTCCCTGCCACTGTTAAACACTCAGTTTTCTTCAGTCTACTAAATGATTTGCTTTTCTACCTCTATAATTTTATTGCTATTGTTTCCACTCTTATTATGTTTATTCCATGAATTTATGTCTCTAAAAAGTAGTATTTGAGGGAATTTTGGAGAAAGAAAAGTAGACACATATAATTAAACAATAAACTTTACCTGGAAGTATAATAGTCAAACAAGTAGACATGATATAAATGACCCCAATATTTCATTAATTGAATAAGCTCTGGGGCACTCCTACAGTGGAAAGTTGCACAACTATTAAAACTTATACCAATGAGTATTTATTGACATGGGGCCATATTGATATAGCATGTGGAAAATGTTAGGTTAATAGCATTTGTGTGTGTGTGTGTGCGTGTGTGTGTGTGTGTGTGTGTGTGGTACTGGTGTTTGAATTTAGGGCCTCACACTTGCATGCTTTGCAAGTGCTGGACTACTGAGCTGCACCCTCAGCCCATTTTTTTTTTTTAACTTTTTGAGACAAGGTCTCACTAAGTTATGCAGACTACCTCTGGTCTCAAAGCTAAGCAATGACTCAGTCCTTACTTTTCTGCTAGAGATGTTACATTCACTTAATCTCACAAAAACTTCTACAAAGGAACTACTATTATCATCCATTTTATCAGTGGGGGAAACTCAGGATTAGAGAGATTAAGCAATTTGCCTAAAGTCACAGTGTCTTTGGCTCAGACTTCAGAAGGCTATCAATGAATTCTAAATGACAGAAACAAAATTCATAGGCACCAAAAAAATGACGTCTACTCATAAGGTGTATCAAGCTGAATGATAACACTAGTGACAAGGATGCGTTTGACTGAGGATGGCTTCCGGGGTTCCTCAGCTCCATGAACAAGATGCTCACCAGCATGATGAGAAAACTAACAGGACCAAGAGGCCTAGGGCAAAAAGTGGGCAAGCTTGATTTCATTCTTACTCTCCAGGATGTTTTGTTGCCCAGAAACAACTTATTCTACCATGTAAGGTAAATGATTCTGCCACCCGGCAATCCTGATATCTAGACTTTTGTTTGGCATCTGGTTCAGAGATGGTCATTGTGACACACTTCTCTGATTTTCTGTATTCTGTGCCTAAATTGTAGGAATTTTCCAATTATGTGTATTTAACGGTTCCACATAACCAGGTCTGTCCCAGTCTATCTTAACAGTTAATAAGTGGAGTTTGGAATATATAGTAATAAAGTAATATTAATTATAATTAATAGAAGCATATTTCAAACGAAAGCAAACATATTTTTATAAGCTACATAAAACTCTCCTTTGAAATCCCAAGGAATGTGGCCCTACCCACCCTTGGGATGTATGTTGGAGTACTGACCACTACTACCCATTTCACTATTCTTGTGGTCTGTCATTTGTAGCCCTAATTTCCATGATGAAACATTTACCAAAATCCATGGAAGAAGAAACTTCTTTTAAAGAAGCACCTTAGCCATTGCTCCTTAGACTGAGCATCAGTACAGACTTCTGGTAGTAAATTTAAAACTGTAGAGGGAGGTTGGTGGAAGATTGAAAAATAAATATACCGTCTAGCTCCTTTATCATCCTGCACTGAAGAGAACTGGCCTCATTGCCTTGACAATTAATGAGTCCCTTTGGAATGTTTTCTAGATCTCCAGGAGCTGTCAGTTTAATTATCTCCTTTTTTTTTTTTTTTTTAACAGGAACTCTTCTTCTTACAGTATGTCCCTCTTTTAAACTCTGCCTCTTGTCTCTAAGTTCTACTCATCTCTTTATTTATTTTGGGAACATGCCACATCTTACTCTGGAATCCTTAAGCTCCCAGTCTGCTCTTGCCTTGTAAACATCCTCAGCCGTACACATTTTTCCTGATTCCTTCTATTCTCTTTTTTGCCTTTTTTAAATGCTGTTGTAGGCAAAGATGAGCTCCAGATCCCATTGCTATGTATGAATCTTGCTGGAAACAGCAGAGGGTAGGGCAGGGAGGAAGGTAACCAAGATGAAGTTTTCTACTTGGTACTTCAAAATAATTTTAAGTGTCCAAAGGAATACCAGAGAATAATAAAAATTTCCTTTATTACAAAATCCCTCGTTTGTCTACATAAGAAACTCATATTCCAATCGGTAATATAAATTGATTTTATTATGGTTCAAAAAGTACTTGAAGGCTATCTTAGCCAGCTGAATCTCTGTTATTTCTGGGCTTTCTTCTGTGTTTGCAGAAGGAAGTGACTGGATAGACCCCCTCACTTGCATGAGTGTGGAATGATGAAATTATGAGATATTATCCAGGGTTCTCTAAGTTCCTACTCTCCTATTCAGTCAGCAGCAGGCATTGCTTCACAGAGGATGCAGGGTTCTATACCAGAAACACAAAAAGAAAATAAGCAGTTAGTGTTCATCTTTTGAATCTCTAAAAATAAAATCTAAACCTCACTGCAGACAAGTAATCTACAAAGTCAAGGATATTGCTATTCAAGATCCAGTTTCTCTTGCGCTACAAGAGGCCAAAGCTTCAAAGGAAGTCAGGCATAAAGTTTATGTCAAACAACAGAACAGAAGGAGAATGGTTGAAGAGCTAGATTGCTACAACCTAGAAACTAAATAGAGGTTGCCTAGGTTAGAAGGAAGAGAGATACTTTGAAGAAAAAGCAACTGAGGAATATAAGCATGCAATTTCAGCTCCTGTCCTCATCAGACAAATGGCTACAGGGGAAGATGGTGACTGAGCTTCCTGCTATTTGGAGAATTTGAGAGGAGAGGCAAGATTCTAAGTATGTGACAGAGAATCTCAAGTATTGGCCAATTAGAAGAGGTGTCCAATTAATCCAAATAATCACTTTGGTGCATGTAGGCCAAATATCAGATCTAGGAATAGGGGTATAATGCATGGTTCCCATTTGAGAATGCAGTATGGTATCAACCTTGCATATATACTTCACAGCTCAGTGGAGGAATAAAATAATGAGTCCAGCCATGAGAAAGCATGAGACACCTCTTTGAGTTTCTCTCAGACTTCCAAGTAACATGGTAACACTGAAAGTGTGGAGTCCTGAGGGGACTTGGACGTGGTAGAAAGATCAATAGAGGACCTGAAACCCAAGTTAAGGCCTTAGGCAACAGCAGAAATACTGGATATAATTTCCAAAGAGCAGGCAAGACAATTTAATTAGTAATTGAATCCACCAGAAAACAGAGAATGCCTACTAACCAAGCACACCCAGCATATGTACTCACATGCACATTCTCATACATAGAGTCACATACAGACCTCACACACTCCTAAGCAAGCTCTCTTCAGAACGTAAATGTCATTTGGTGAGAAAATAGAGAAAGGAATAACCTTTAAATTGCCTGAATTTGAAACTGAAATAGCAGCAATAATTTGACTGAGTTTATATGGAAAAACTTGATCAAGTTTTCTCTTTTAGAAGTAAATGTAAGCCGGGCACCGTGGTTTAGGACTTTAATCCCAGTGACTCAGGAGGCTGAGGCAGAATTGCAAGTTCAAGGCCAGCGACGACCTTTGTAATTTAGTGAGACTTTGTCTCCAAATTTAGAAAATGGGCTAAGGGTACAGTCTAGTGATAGAGTAGTCGCAAAGTGTGTTCGAGGACGTGGCTCCCACCCTCAAGTACCACAAAAGAAAAAAAAGTAAATGTGGAATTATGGAAATACAATAGAAAATAATACATTAATGTCATAGTTTGAATCTAAAATGTCCCCCAAAGGTTATATGTTTGAACATTTGGTTCCCAGTTAGTGATGCATCCTGGAAGGTTATGGAACTCTGGGAAGCGGGTTCCAACTTTGCTGAAGTAAGTCGCTGGAGGCAAGCCTTTGGAGGTTTTTACCCCAGACCTCTAGTTCCATACTCTCTCTGCTTCTTGATTACCAAGATATAAGGAGGTCATCTGCCACCTGCCCCATAGCTTGCCCTACTGCCATGCCTGCCCTGCCTCCATGAACTAAAATCTTTTAACCATAAGCCCCCAATAAATATTTCCTCTCATAAGTTTACTTTGGCCAGTTTCTCTGCCAGCATGATGCACCAGTTGACTAATATAAAAAATTTAATATCAGAGAGTGGAGGTGTTGCTGTGCAGAAAAATGACCATATGATGCTTAGGCCATTAGAACATGTTTGTAGGAGGTGTTTGAAGAGATTGAAGATTAAAGGGAGAGATGACCCTGAATGCTGTAAGCAGAGCTTGAGGGGTGGTTCTGATGAGCTTTCGGAAGACCAGAATGTCACCACTGATAGAAATGTAGATGGGGCCCATAGGGCTTCAGAGGAAAATGAGGACTCTATTGGGCATCTGATTAGAAAGCAAAGGGCTTGTGTGCAATTTGTCCATGACCTAAGGATTTGAATGAGGCTAAATTTTTGTAAGATATAGGCAGTGTGGCATGGTTGTTGCTTGCTGCTTTTAGCCAGGTTTCTAGTGAAAAATAGAGGAAAAAGGAGAACAGAAGGATTTTCAAAATGTGCAATTTAAAGAGAACACAAGCCAAGGTCAGTCTGAAGTTATTTTGGATAGGGATTATTCTGGCAAGGAGGCCAGGAGGCCATAATTGTTGAAAAGTAAGTGCCATTAAAGAGAACAATTGAAGAAATATCCTTGAGGCACAGAAGGAATTGGCCAGATTCTTCCTTTCTAAGGCTCCGTGTAGTGAAACTGAAAGCATATTTGAAAGGAAAGTGGCTGAAAAGTGAATGCCTCTAGGATTGCCTGTTGCAAGGGAGATGCCTAGATAAATGGCTTTTTGGCCTGGGTGTACAGAGGCTGCTGCTACAGTTGCGGTTCAAAAGGGCAAAGCTACCACTCTAGCTGGCAGCAAATCTTGGTGTTGTCCAAATGGTGCTGGTTTTACAGTCATGCAGAATGCAAAAGAAAGGGGTTAAGGAGGCTGCCACTGGAGTTCCAGAAAATAGTCTGCAAGGCCATGTATACTGGGTCAGTTGTCCTATGATGAGTCCCTGAAGGATTAATGTGTGAAGCCTTGAGGGTGGGGCCTAAGCAGCAAGGGAGACCCCAGAATGTTGAAGATACCAGTAATGTGAAAAATCTACCAAGGAAAGCTGCCAGCAACAAGTGGAGCCAAGCTATGAGGGCAATGTGTGATGTAAGCTGGGGTGCCATTGACTGGAGTCACATAAGCCTATTCAAGCCCTGATGATGCCAGATGCCAGATGATGTCACCTGTGCCAAATGCCAGACACAGAATCACAGAATTTGTTTGTCCAAGTTAGCAGTCTTGCTATGGACTAACTTTTCCTTTCTGGATCCCCATTCTTCCATTTTGTAATAGGAATGCTTGCTTTGTGCCATTGCAGTTGGAAGTATGTAACCTGTTTTCTATTTTACAGAGACTCACAGCTAAGTTTGCCTTGAGTGTAAATGAAGACTTTGGACTTGGACTTTTAAACGAGGTTGAAACTGTTAAGACTTTGGGACTGTTAAAATTGGACTGAATGAATTTTGCAGTATGAGATGGCCATGAGCCTTTGGAGGTCAGGAGCAGAGTATCATGGTTTGAATCTAAAATGTCCCCCAAAGATCACATATTTAAACATTTGGTCCTCAGCTGGTGGCACTGTCCTGGGAGGTTATGGAACTCTGGGAGGCAAGTTCTAGCTGTGCAGAAGTAGCCCACTGGGAGTGGATCTGTGGAGGTTTTTACCCCAGATCCCTCACTCCCATCTCTCTCCCTCTCTTCTTCCTTATCACTAAGATGTGAGGAGGTCATCTGATACCTGCCCCATGGCTTGCCCTGATTCCATGCTTGCCCTGCCTCTATGGACTAAAATCCTCTAAATGTAGGCTCCCAATAAATATTTGCTCCCATAAGTTTGCTGTTTGCTGTAGTCATTTTCTCTACCACAGAAATGCACCAGCTCATTAAATATTTGGTGCCTACTCACATGCGTGTATGTGTACATGTGTGTGCATATGTGCATGGAGTTGTATATGCAGTGGTTCCCCCTTCTTTTGAGACTATAACTAAATTGGCTCAAATTCTCTCCAAACCATTTGTTATCTCCTTTGTGATGGAAAATACACAACAAGAAATAAAGCACTGCTCTGCTAGAACAGCTTTTTCCCACATCAATTTTAAATGGTAGGGGTTTGATTTTGGATGTATCTCCCATTTGTAAAGGAAAGAAAAAAGATAAAAAACCAACATCATTCTGGTTGAACAAAGATGAGGGGCCAGAACCATTTCAGTGCATCTGTGTGAAGTATTTCTATGGGATTGAAGTGCCCTTACAAAGAAGGCCATTTGGAAGCTTTGCTCTTGTCTCATTGCTATGTAGAGCATATTGCAGAAAAGTGTATTAACCCATGCGTGGGGGATATAAATCTTAAAGTCCAAATCTTAAAGTTTGAACCAAATGGAACAGGAAATTTGTGCATAAATGTCTCTAATTATGTCCTTTGGTATTTTGATGTTATCTAAATGTTTCCTATGCTGGATTTACAGAGGTAAAAGCAAGTGACCAAATGCTTTTTTCTGGCATATGGAGACTATCCTACTGTCTAAAAAGCAACTTGCTATGTTTCATTCATCTATTCACTCATTCATTCATTCAACAAATTTTTATTATGCTTTTAACCAAATAGCAAGCATCATGTTGGCTGCTGTGGATAAAGCTTACACACCCTCTTATTGGCTGTTATCCTTTACATGAAAGCTTTGAACTGTAGGTGCTTCTGCTGTTTGCTGCCTTTTCAAGTCAATACAAACTGAATGTTTGGATGTGTTTATGGCAGGGCTTCAATACTTGAAACTTTTAGTGGGTTTAGTCTCGTTTAGGAATATCAAGGCATAAATTCTAAATATCTAGAGATTGCCCAAGTTGCTCAAATTCACGTGAGGATGGAATTTTATTGATAGATGGGGGTCACAACAATCATATTGCTAATCAAAAACTGCAATCAGGAAGAAATCTTTTGTGCATGTGTGTATGGTTACTTGAGGGCTGAACCCAGAGCCTTGCATATACTTTGCTAGTAGGCAGAGATCTTTAAAAGTATTTCTCCTTGCCACTTAATTGGATTATAGGCCATTTAAAAAATGCAACCATTGCCTGTACATAGTTTCCTTGAATAAATTGTGAATTAAAATAGTGCTTTATTTGGATCAAGTCAAACACATAGATCTATTACTTCTGTTAGGCTTATCATGGAAAGCAATAGTCCTCAGTGCTCCCCAATGTACCTCACTTCCAGTTCCTTCAATACAACCTTGCTACTTTCTTAGCTTTCAATATTTTACCTTCAAATCTCTAAATAATATTTTCATTTTTCTTGATGTTTTCCACTTTTAAGCATAAAAGCCCAAAGGCATTTACCTCTTCTTAATCATCACTCCACTCCTGCCATACTCAATCATTTATGTCCCTTCATGGTTACACCACAATTCATTTTTGACATATATTCAGTGATTGCATGAATGCATTATGTGAAATCTATTCACACCTTGAGGAATATAGTCTACTCTGATTCCTTTCCTTTCCTATATCCTTTCCTATACCAAATATTTTGTGTTCTTTGCTTTAGTTTTCTATATACTTATCACCAACTCATATCTAAAATTTCACCCTACATGTTAAATCTCCTCTTGTAATATTAAAATGCATCAGGTGGTACATCAATATCATATTCCTGGGATCTTAATCTATGTGGACAAGATTCTCTTTGTATCTGGTGCATCTTGATGGTACAGACAGTCATCACTTTCAGGAACTCTCTTCACAACTATCTTGAATTGGAGCCAGTATCTTGGATCCTGTATATTCTGCATTTTGATATTTTTCTTTGTTTTTATTGAGCACTTTATTTAATAGATTCTGGAGAAAAGGTGCATGTCTGAAAAATGCCTGAAATATACTTTTCTATTTAATGAAGAATTTGTCTGAATCTATAACATTTGAAATATAATTTTTCTCAAGTATTTATAAACATTTCTCTAATGTCTTACTGCTAACAGAAATTTCACAGAGAAGTTCAAAGATGTCATCTTTATTTTCCTCCTTGAGGCTTTAAGAATGTCTTTAGTGTATCTCCAGTGTTTCACATTTTCACCAAGATGTGCCTCAGTGCACATCCATTGTACTGGGCACTTAGTACATCTTTCAATGAGGAAACTCATGTTTTTCAGGAAATCTTAATGATAATCTGAAAATTCACTTCCTCCTGCCATAGTTTGGATGTGGTTTATGGTTCATGTGTTGGAAGCTTGGTCCCCAGTGTGGCAATGTTAACATGTGGTGGGACTTTTAAGAGGTGAGGATTAAGGGAAGCTGCCAAGTCTTGCTGGGGTGCTGCTCTTGGTAGAGGTTAAGGTAATTCTTATGCAACCCTGGCCATTCTCAAGAGAGTGAGGGGTTTTTTATTTTGTGTTTTGTTGTTGTTGTTGTTGTTGTTGTTTTTATTTTTATTTTCAGCACTAGGGGTTGAACCCAGGGCCAAGTGCTCTACCACTGAGGTACAAACCTTCACCCACTTTTTTTTCCACAACAGCATCTTGCTAAATTGAAGTCTGCCTCTGGCCTTGAGCTCATAATCCTCTTGCCCCCACCTCCTGAGTTGCTGTAATTATATTCATGTATTACCATGCCCAGTGAAAAAAGTGGAATCATTTTTGAAAAAGCAAAATGGGCTCCTCTTTTGTTCTCTGGCTTCCTATTTCACGTCTCTCTCTCTCACACACACACATGTTCCTTCCATGACACCACTTACAATGAGGTCCTCACCAGTGGGCCAGTGCCATCCTCTAGAACCTACAAAACAGTGAGCTGAATAGATTACTTTTGTTTATAAATTCTCCAGCTATAGGTGTTTCATTATAGTGACATAAAAAAGACTAATATACTTACCATAAATATTCCTTGCTTTTCCTTCTCAGGACTTCTGCTTTTTGGATACTGGAACTCCTGGTCTGGTATTTTTTATGGGCAGGGATTTCTTTCATACCCATATTTTCATCTCTGAGTCTCAGGAATTGAATCTTAACAGTTTCTCAATAAATGATGAATCAGACTAAAGTGAATGAGAGTTCATATTAAGAAAATTCTCTTGGGCTAGGGATATAGTTCAGTGGTAGAGCACTTACCTAACATGCATGGGGCCCTAGATTCAATTCCCTGTACTGAAAAAAAGAAAAGAGAAGAGAAAAGAAATAAAAGAAAAGAAAAGGAAAGAAAAGTAAATAAAAAGGAAGGAAAAGACAAGCCAAATTTCTCTTTCTCTTCTTGGGATATGCTCCTTGTATACCATCTCCATATAATGGCATACTTCCCATTCATTCAAATCTGACCTCTGTTCTCTCCTCAAATTCTTCCACTCTTTCTCTGAAGTATTCAAGTGCATGTATCACTTACTTTTATAAGACATGTTTGATTGCTTATATGAACTCTATATAATCACAGATTGCAACACCCTGAAAGGCAGACACCCAGCCTTATACATTTTTGTACTATCACCCCAATACTGCCTCTTAAGAATCTAATCCAGTGCTTACCACTATCCAGTTCTTAATAAATGAATGAATGGAATATCTGAGGACATGTATATTTATTTTAATTTTCATCACTATATGTGTATATGAATCCAATTTTGAATCATATTGGCATGAAGTTAGGTCGAATTATTAATTTTATTTGAGGAAGTATAAAAGCAATAAGATTTATAATTGGTCTATAAAATTATTTTCCAGATTAACTTCATTTTGACTGTATGCATATTTCACTTTTTATGTGATGACTTTGCTGTTGTTGTTGTTAGGTACTTTCAAGTCAGTGTCCAACTTATAGCAACCCTATGTACAACAGACCAAATATTATTGTCGTGTTTCTCTGCCATTCATAGTGTTTTCAATGGCTGATTGTTTTTTGGAAGTGGATTGCCAGGTCCTTCTGCCAAGCCTATAGTATCTGGTGTTCCCAGGCTGTCTCCCATCCAAGTACTAACCAGGCCCGACCCTGCTTAGCATCCGAGATCTGACTGGATCAGACACCACATTGGTATAGCTGCAGGTTTATAATACTTTAGGGAAATTGTAAATAAAAGAAACTGCAATTTAAAGGAATAAAATTTCTTTATGAAATCAAGAGTAAAACAATATGAAAAGGAGAACATCAATCCTGGGTACATCACAATAATGAGTCAAAAGAGCCACAGGGACTATATTGGGCATGCTAAAGGAGAGCAGTGTGCTTTTCCTATAGATGAGAACAGATTGGGTTGCTGTCAATGGGCAATTTTTAGCTGAGCTTGTGATAATTGTTTCCAAAGTATGCATAGAATATATTAACTTTTTCTAAGACATAATCAAAATTTTTGTTATATTAATCTAATCAAAAGAAATGCTTTGGCATCAAGTTCATTGTTGCTGAGTGCCATTGAGTCAGGTCTGACTCACAGCAACCCTATATATAACAGAACAAAACACTACCCAACACTATGCCACATGATCTTTTTATATATACTGTGGCTATTTTTACACATTGTTGTGATATGGCAAGCATTGCTGTTTTCCTTTTTACATTGTTTCACTTCTTATTTCATAAAGAAACTTTATTCCCTTGAAGTGTTTGAGCCCATTGTTACAATCATTGTGTTTCTTCTCAGTTTCAGTTATACCATATCAGCAAAAGCAGGTCCCAGGGGCTTTACTCCATTCCCATCATTAAGGTTGACTCTACTTTGAGGGGGCAACTCTTCACCATTGTTTCTTCAATGCCTTCTAGCCTGGGGGGCTCATTTTCCAGCGCTATATTTGACAGTGCTTCTCTGCTATTCATAGGGTTTTCAATGACTGATTGTTTCAGGAGTAGGTTAGCCCTGCCCTTCTCCCTAGTCTGTTTTAGTCTGGAAGCTCAGCTGAAACCTGTCCACATGGGTGACTCTACTAGTATTTGAAATATTAGTGGCATAACTTTCAGCATCACAGCAACACCCACGTCTCCACAGCACCACAAACTGACAGACACATGAGGATGGCATCAAGTACCTACCTTAAATCTAAAAATGATCCTTTAACATGCAGAACACCCTTGAGATGAATATGAACAAAGTAGTATATCTAGTTGTTCACACTACAGCAGGAGTCACACTACATAAAGAGAATCACCCAGATGACAAAAAAAAAAAAAAAAAAAAAAAAAAAAAAAAAAAAAAAAAAAAAAAAACCAGACACCACATAAATTGGCCTTGAGTAGTCTTAATGAGTAGGAATTTTTATGTGTAATACCTGAATAATTTCCTCAAGATGTCCCTCCAATACGTATAGATAGAAATGATTTTTTGGCTTTTCCTAATTCTCCAAATGTGTGTTTGTATGTATGTTGTTGTGTTGTTGTTGTTAGGTGTCATCGAGTCGGTATCTGACTCATAGCGATGCTCATAGGGTTTTCAATGGCTGACTGTTTCGGGATTGTCTTGGAAGTGGATTGCCAGGTCCTTCTCCCATTTTTGCAGTGCTGGGAATTGAACTCTGGTACCTCAGAGACTACAGTGCAGCAGTCTACCAACTGAGCTACATCCCAGCCCTGTGTGTGTATATATACATACATATATATATATTCCAAATGTGTACACACACACACACACACACACACACACACACACACACACACAGTATGTTGTTGTTGTTAGGTGCCATCTAGTCGTGGCCCACTCATAGCGACCCTCATAGGGTTTTCAATGGCTGACTGTTTTGGGATTGCCTTGGGAGTGGATTGCCAGGCCCTTCTCCCACTTTTGGGTGCTGGGAATTGAACTCAGGACCTCAGAGACTGCAGGGCAGTGCTCTACCAACTGCTCTAAATCCCAGCCCCAACACACACACACACACACACACACACACACACACACACACACACACACACACACACTATATATATATATATATATATACATATATATATATTCTCTAAATGTGTCTGTGTGTATATATATATATATATATATATATTCTCTAAATGTGTGTATATATATATTCTCTAAATGTGTGTATATATATTCTCCAAATATCTATATATGTATATATATGTAGATAATATATATGTAGAGGATATACATATATATTCTCTAATGTGTATATATATATTGTGTATATATATATACACACATTTGGAGAATATATATATATATATACACACACATACACACACATATATATATATACATATTTCTCAACTATAAAATGAAACAAGGCCTTAGAGTTAATGTAACCTGTGTTTTATCTTGAAAAAACAGCTCTAAATTACTAATACCTTAGTATGTGGCAGCCATAGCATTTATATTACTTTGTTAATCCTGAGAACATTCCTATGAAAACACTTGTATCAGTCAGCTGTCATCACTGTAGCAGAAAAACCAATTAACACCAGTTTATGGAGGAAAACGTTTATTGGAAGCTCACAGTTAGTCCATAATGGTGGCAGGACAGGCGTGGTGGTAGCAGAGGAAGAGCCTGTGGCAGATGTCCTCATGGCATCGTGAGGCAGGAGACAGAAAGTGACTTGGGCTATGGGTCCGTAGTAAAAGCCTCCAAAGGCCCACCTCCTGGGAGCTACTTCCACAAAGCAAGACTCCCACCTCCAAAGATTTCATGACCTCCCAGGACAGCACCACCAGGTGGGGACTGAATGTTAAAGCATATGACATTGGGGGACATTTTATATTGAAATCATGATAGGTATTATCAGATCCATATTACAGACAAGGAAACCAAGGCCATACAGATTAAATCACCTGTCCAAGGTCTGAAACTAGTGAGTTCCTGAGCCTCAATTTGAACCTAGGTCCAAGGTTAATGCCCACGTAAAGATGATACATTGCTATTTTTATATCATTCTAACATAAAAGAGGTATTTGTATTGACTGCCTGAGTATGATTTCATCTTCCTGGAGTCCAATCATCTTACATGCCCTAATCCTTATAATCAAAAGAAACAATTTTACGGCTCTCTGCCAGAGGCAGGTGGTCAGAGACATCAAGTTGGCAATTACTGAGTGTATATGCCAGACCCAGCCCTATGCTGAGCCTCATGGTACCTGCAACACGCTGGTAGATCCAGTCTGTTTCTTTGATAAGTTAAATTGAGCTGAGATTGGTTCTTTCTAAAAGACTGCATTTCCAAATATTTTACCAAGGGTAACTGAAATGATTTCAGGTGGTCCATAGATCCTGAATTAAGTAATACTAAGTCTCAAAGAGAGATATAGTATCTTTTCTATTCTTCCAATAACGTCAAGAAGATTGGCTGGGTGGAGCTAGTATGCTACTAAAAGTACCGCTAATCTCTTTTGCCAATAAAATGAAAATAGGCATTTGGCTCAGAGATTTTGGTTAACAACAAAGCCTTGATTTTATTGGTATCCTGTATTCGTGACTACTGATATTGATTTTTTTCATTTGTAATAGTGGTATTTCTAAATGAATTTAGTATAGTCAATTAAATGTTTTTTTAAAAAAAAAAAGAAGAAGAAGAATACAGACATATGGCAATAATACATACAGAATATTAATACAAGGCCTTGGCAAGAAAGGCAACCCTGGAAGAGGAATGACGTGAATGCCCCTAACAAGGATCAGACAGGCTTTTAGGCAGCCTACCCTGCAGCCTCCCCTGGACATGTCACCCCAAGCACAAGTGCAGAGAAAAGCTGTATCTGATTTCTTCTGTGAAGAGTGAACAGAAGTGAGATTTTCTTCTCTATAGAAGAAAAATTGTGAACTGAAAATTACGTATGTAAGCCTCATTCTCAGAAATTAGATGCTATCATAAATAAACAGAGTGGCCAGAAAGTGATCTTCATGCCTGATGAACTATAAATAATCTTTGGAAATAGAACCAAGTTGTTTATAACAAGATACAGGTAATAAACTTTGGCCATTATTATTCCAGTCATTGAGAGTTTCATTTGAGGAAATTAAACTGGAATAGGTGAGCACTACATTTACTGCTTAGTTGCAACAATTAAGGAGGATCATGCCTCTTGTGCAACCCTTCCCAGTATGGTTAAAATACAGACATCATAAGTACAACCCTTTTGCCCACCACTGTTTGATAATGTACACTCCACATAAAGCAAATGTCCCATATCTGAGGCTTGGTGATTTTGTACCTTTATCTAGCTTTACACACCTTGTTTGTGCTGACATTGCTATGTCTGATCCTAAAGGGTGGAATTTTGTTTCTGTGATACTGGAACATGTGGTAAGCACTCCCTAAATATTTGTTGATTGAATTAACAAAGTGTGTCAGTTTAAGTTCCTGAAATGGGCTTTATATAAGCATTCCTTCCATGAAGTTTTTCACTCTTCCTCAACTTCTGAAACATGACTCAACACTACCTCCACACATCAGAGTTGTCACTATGAAAATTAACAAGGTATGAAAATCTCTGTGATGAAACTCATGATACTGCATGCTAATTAAAAATTAAAATAAAAAAAGAAAAAAGAAATAATAATAAGTTAAAAATAAATACAAATAAAGAAAATTAACAAAGCACCATTACAAAAATGGGCTGGGATTTAGCTCAGTTGGTAGAACACTGCTCTGCAGTCTCTGAGGTCCTGAGTTCGATTCCCAGCACCACAAAATGGAAGAAGGATGTGGCAATCCACTCCCAAGGCAATCCATAAGCAATCAGCCATTGAAAACCCTATGAGGGTTGCTATGAGTCAGACTCGACAGCACCTAACAAGAATATTACAAAAATATTGACCTGACATCCACAGGTGCTAAGGAGCCTCGTGAAGTTCTTTGCTCATACCAAATGGCCTTAGGTTGATAAACTCTCCAAACTCTTGTCACTACTCTTTATGTTTTCCTTTCCCTACCATTATTTTTGGCCAGCAGCCATACCACTGTGGCATCGGATCCCATCAGATCTCAGAAGCTAAGTAGGGTCAAACTTCATTAGTACTTGGATAGGAGACTACCTGGGAATACCAGGTGCTGTGTGCTTGGGAGATGGACTTGGCAACTCACTCCCCCAAAACAATCAGCCATTGAAACCCCTATGAATAGAAGAGAAGCACTGACAATAGTGTTTCATCTGTTGTACACAGGGTCTCTATGAGTCAGATACCCACTAGACGACACCTAACAACAACAACACCCTTATTGTAAGATCATCAGTTATCATTATTGTTCACTGTCAAAGCACCTGATTTTGTCAACTTCCATTAAAGCTTTCAGAAAATAGAGGGAGCAGGGAAAAGGACAAAGTCTCTCGCTGTGTAGCTCAGGCCAGCTCAAACTCTCTACATAATATAAACTGGCCTCAAACTCATGATTCTCCTACCTTAACCTCCTGAATGCTGGGATCACAGACATGTGCCACCATATATGGCCAGAGAAAAGCATTTTTATGTCATGATTTATGAGCATAAACATAATATGTGGGCTTTGTAATGCCTGCATTAGCTACTGAGAATCATTTTCTTTACTTCCTTCTCAGTTGTGACTCACATAGTTGAAGTTTCTAGTGAGGTACTAGTGTAAATAATATATACATAGTAATCCTATTTTGATGGTGTGGGGTTTACCTCATTTGGTAGAATGCTGCTCTGCACTCTCTAAGGACCCATGTTCGATCCCCAGCACTGCAAAATGGGAGAAGGACATGGCCATCCACTCCCAAGACAATCCTGACACAATCAACCATTGAAAACCCTATAAAGGGTTGCTATGAGTCAGACCTGACTGGATCACACATAACAATAACAACAATGCAATGAAATGTAGACAGTAGTAGGTAGCAGGCTGTGACGCTGAAAGCTATGCCACCAGTATTTCAGATACCAGCAGGGTCACCCATGGTGGACAGGTTTCAACTGAGCTTCTAGAGGAAGACAGACTAGGCAAAAGGACCCAGCAGCCTACTCCTGAAACAATCAGCCTGAAAACCCTATGAATAGCAGAGAAGCACTGTCAATTATAGTGCTGGAAAATGAGCTCCTTAGGCTAGAAGACATTCAAGAAATGACTGGGGAAGAGCTGCCTCATCAAAGTGAGTCTACATTAATGACAGGAAAGGAGTAAAGCCCTTGTGACCTCCTTTTGCTGATGTGGCATGACTCAAAATAAAAAGAAGCATAGTGTCTACAACATAAGGTTCAAACATAAGAAGATCGTGAGAATGGAACAGTGCTAGGTAGTGTTTGGTCCTGCTGTACATAGGGTCACTATGAGTTGGATCTCACTGGATGGCACCCAACAAACAAACATGTAGAGGCCATACTACCTCCCATGTCTGGCACAGTAGGCCTTCAGCACATGCTAAGGAAAGGAAGGAAGAGGAACAGCACTGGGCTTCCCACAACTGGGAAAATGAGGTCATGAGGAAGAGTGGAGAAAGAGCTCATTCTGGAGATAGAGCTGATGAAAAACAAACAACAAAAAAACAAACAAATCCATCCTTTTGGTTCTAAAATGAAAACATAACTCAGGAAAAATGGCTGAGTATAAGACGACAGATGTGAACCTTCCATTGTTCTTGGCATTTGAAGGACAACAAGGGACAGTGTGGAATCTGATGACCTGAAGAAGGGACAATGCAGGATCTTGAAGACAGTGGGTAGAACTTTGCTCCATCCAACATTTGCCATGAAAGAGTAAGAGGTTAGAAATATAAATTTTTATGTGAATTCTGTTTAGCTTATGACTGGAAATTAAATCAAAGCTTCTTAAAAAATTAGAGGCCAATATTTAGTGAGTTAGACATACCTGTCTACACTGCCATTTTGTAGTCTATGCTTTCAAGTAAATCTATTTATTTTACAGGTTTCTTAGGGGCAAAAGGTCTTAAAAGTATGTATGACCCATATGTAGAAGATTGAAACTATATTCCTATTCCTTACCCTGTACAAATAACAACTCAGAACGGATAAAAGATCTTAAGACCAGAAACTTTGAAACTACTAGAGAAAAACATAGGAAAACAGTTTAAGATATAAGAACTGGCAATGGCTTTTTGAAAAGGACTTTAAGGGCTCAGGAAATAATAGTGAGATTTGGCTAATGGGGTTGTATCAAATTTAAGTTTCTACACAGCAGAAGAAATAATTAACAGAGAGAATAGACAGCTCATAGGGGAGAAAATCTTTGCCAGCTATTTATCCAGCAGGATTAATATCCAGAATGTACAAAAACTCAAAGAATTAAACACCAAAAGAGTAATTGTTTATTGATTTATCTGATCAACAAATGGTCAAATGAACTGGACAGACACTTTTCAAATGAAGAAGTGCAAAGGCCAATAAATACATGAAAAATTGTCCAATGTCTTTGGCCATCAGGGAAATGCAAATCAAAGCTATATTGATATTCCTCCTCACTTCAGTCAGAATGACTATCATCAAGAAAACAAACAAACAAACAAAAAAGCCAATAAATGCTGGCAAAGATTTAGGAAAAAAGGAACTCTTTATACACTGTGGGAACATAAATTAGTACAGCCACAATAGCAACCAGTATAGAAGTTCCTGAAAAAACTGAAAACAAAAGCACCATATGATCTAACTATCCCACTTTTGGGAATATACCCCAAAGAATTCAAGTCAACTTACTGTAGAGATACCTGCTTATCGTGGCTCTAGTCACAAAATCCATATTATGGAATCAGCCTAGATGCCTATTAATGAATGAATGGATAAAGAAAATGTAGTATACACACAATGAAGTTTTAGTTAGCTATAAGAAAGAATAAAATTACAACATTTGCAGGAAAACAGATGGAAGTGGAGATTACCATGTTAAGTGAAATAAGCCACACTCAGACAAGTATTGCAAGTTTTCTCACGTATGCAAATTTTTTTTAAAAGTGGTGGGCTGTATGAAAGTAAAAAGGCACTGTTAACAACAACAACGGGGATATGGAAGGTGATAAAGGAGAAAAGGGTGAAGGCAGAATAGTAGAGGAGGTGAATTTGCATATATGAAAATGTCACAATGAAACTCATTATTTTGTACAATTACTATTCACAAATAAAGTACATAATGACATATAATAATGCCCTGCACCTCTCTCACTATTTCAAAATCTAGATGACCTATTTTTCACTTTTCTAAGAAAATCAAGACAATTATTTTGAGTTCTTCCAACTCTATCTTGGTTCCAAATCTCTCTTCAATATACTCAACTTATTTTATTCATTAATTTACTTAAAAAGTTGTATGTGTACTCCACACCAGGCACTAGGGATAAAACCATATGTAGGTGGACATATTCTTTCCTTTTTTGAACTTCTGTCTTATGAGAGATTTACAGGAATGGACAGCAGTTACAAGCTACCACCCAGAACTTATTAGTGCTCATCTTGATTGCTCTTCCTCTATTCCTCACACTAAATTGATTCTCATGTCTGATGGGTTCTATCTTAGATCTCTCAGAGCTGTCCATTCCTCTTTGCTTCATATTCATTACTGTTGCTCTAGCCTAAGGTAACAAGTTTTATTTAAAGGACCAAAACAGCATTCTAATTGATCTCCCTTTTTCTGTCCTTTAGCCAATGCCTCAGTCTGTCATCAACAGAACAGTTAGCGTGGTCCTTTGTAAAAGTGTTAGATCATGTCAACTCTCTACTAAAACTCTCTAATATCTTTCTGTGCCACTCAGAGTAAAGTTCTTCCAATGACGCTCAAGGTCCTTGACTTGGTCTCATTCCCTCCATCTCCCACTGTATTCTGCCTCACCTATGTTGCTCCACCCATCCTGGCCTCTGCAAACACACAAAACGCATTCCTGCTTCAGAGCTTTTCTCCTGTGCTTCTGCCTAGCAGAGTCTTCTTCCAGATGCCCATGTGGTTTTTTCCCTCACTACCTTCAGCTCCCTGCTCAAATGTTACTCTCACCAAGGCCTGCTTACAGATTTTACAGGAGGTAGCAGTGGATGCTGCTCCCTGTGGCACTCAACCTCTTATCCTGTTTTATTTTTCTCCATCACACTTGGCGCAATCTTACAAACTATTTAGTTATTTATTTTGTTATTGTTTATTATCCTCTACCAGAATTTAGTTCCAGGAATATGGATTATTTGTTTTACACACCTTTTTATGCCTAGTACCAAAACAGTTCTAAGCGCTATTTCTGTATAGGCACATTTAACATTATCCCTGATGTCAGGCAGGAAATGTCAAGCTATAGTGGGATCCTCTGTGTGTGTGTGTGTGTGTGTGTGTGTGTGTGTGTGTGTGTGTGTGTGTGTGTGTTCCAGCTTGGAGGTCAAGGGGAACACAATGGCTTTAAGCATCTGAAAAGTATCTGAAATATACTTGTATGGTTATATAGCAAAAATAAATGAAATAAAAATTCAGTAAAAAGAATTGAGAACTAGAGAAAACTTAGGTACTCATATTCATTGATTTGTTGTTATTAGGTACTGTGGAGTTAGTGTCTGACTCATAGTAACCCTAGGTACAACAGATGAAACACTGTTGTCATGTTTCTCTGCTATTCATAGGGTTTTTGATGGCTGATTGTTTTTGGAAGTGAGTTGCCACATCCTTCTCCCAAGCCCACAGCACCTGGTATTCCCAGGCGGTCTTTCATCCAAGTACTAACCAGGCCAGACCCTGCTTAGCTTCCAAGGTATGATGGTATTGGATGCCACAATGGCATAGCTGCAGGCATTCATCCATTTAAGGGCATAGAAATGCTGGACTAGTGTTGTCAGATCTTTGGATTTTTCTAGAGAAACTTGATTTTGAAAGATTCCAAATAGAACATCTCCATATCTCTGACAACCCACTTTCAACCTCCAACATGCATCAAAGGATACAAACTTTTAGCCCTCCATAAGCTATCCTCTGTTTACCACTTGATCTTTATTCCTTTGCCTAAATTCAATCTTTTGATTTATTCATTGTTGTTAAACTCAATTCGAACATTCCTACTTGCACAAGTGAATCCCTTTGAATTCCTGACTACCTTTTCTTATTTGAATCATGTTTTGTTTTGTTTCCAGTACTAGGAAGTCAAACCTCAGATCTCAAGCACACTAGGCAAGGGCTCCATCACTGAGATGCACCTTCAACCCCGTTTATTTTTAATCTTAGGACAAGGTCTCAGTAAGTTATGTCGGCTGCCCCTAGCCTCAAGCTTGCAATCCTCCTGCCTCAAGTTCCCAAGTCACTGTGATTACAGGCATGTACCATGGCACCTGCAGGCTGACTCATGTTTTATTAAAGGACCAGACATTCCCTTGATGTGGGTTATCACTGTCTTCCACTTGGAAGTTACCACTCTTGGCAAAGAACCATGTTGGAACTTCCACTTGGTGAAGGATGATACATATATATATATATATATACATACATATATATATATATATATATATGTATATATATATATACATGAAAGGAGAATGTCAGGATAGATCTTATTTTTCCCTACTTTTATGAGTTAATGACTTGCCTAGTCTGTTGTTATTTAAAGCAGGGGCTAGCAAACTGTGAACCAATAGCCTAATCTGTCCAGTCACCTGTTTTGTACAGCCCGAAAACTAAAAATGGTTATTACATTGATAAATATTTAGAAACAAATTGAAAGAATATTTTGGGACAGGAAAAGCTTATAAAATTTATATTTCAGTGTCTATAAATAAAATTTTATTGGAATATAGTCATGTTCATTTATTTATGTGTTGTCTCTGACTGCTTTTTATTATACTGTCAGATTTGCCTAGATGCCAATTATGCCCATATGACTTATAAAATCTAAAATATTTACTATCTAGCCCTCTACAAAAACTTAAATCTAGAGAAATGATTACTAGACTGGGATTTCATAGATCAATAAATTCAAGGGCAAGGGAGAAGGATAAATTCATAATTGCCAACTTTTAGTTTTTGCCAAGTAAAGACACTTAAGCAGATCTTGCTATTTGTCATCATCAGAATTTAATAAAAGAGGCCAGATGTGGTGGTGCGTGCCTGTAATCCCAGCAACTCAGGAGGCAGAAACAGGAAGATGGCAAGTTGGAAGCCCCAGGCAACCTGTGCAAAGTAGCAAGACCCTGTCTCAAAATAAAAAACTAAAAATGGGGCAAGGGTGCAGCTCAGTGGTGGAGTGTCCTGAGTTCAATCTCCCAGTAGTGGGGGAAAAAGAGGAATTTTATAGAAGAAAGAGTACCATAGTTCAAAGAACTAAAAACGGGTAAAAATGGACAAAATCTCAAGGAAAAAAAGAGTATTGTAAGTTAAGAGCACAGGGCTTTAAAATTAACCCTCACTAGTTAGAGTACAGGATCTATTCTTCTCTATAAAGGAGAAATGGGCTTCATTGCTCAACCTTTTTAACATTAATTTCCTCAATTTAAACTCTTAATGATGCCATGAGAATTTTCAGAATTAACTCTTTAGGGTATCATTGTAATAACAACTTTTTAGGTTTCCATAGCTTCCCACATCATCTTTATCCAGTTCATACCTTCAGATCTCACTCTACTACAAATACCTATAACATGGGAATATAGGCCATTTTTTTGGCATTCAGCATATATTGCTTTTTACTATTCTTCACCATTACTTATGTATTCCAAATACCAAATTCACTTTAATGTCTTTGCATGTGGTTAAAAGTAGAGATAATTTCTATTTTTTTTTTTTTACCCTTTGGTGCCCAGCATGATGCCAAGAACAAGATGAGTGTTCCTATACTATATACAGTCTCCTTAATTGAGTACTATCCTGGCTCTCGACTCTGTCCCATCTGCTTTACTATGGAAAATACCGAGGTTAAAAAATAAATAAAATCATCAATCTTTTCTATTTACCAGAATGAAATAGTTGCTCTCCTGGGCTGGTTAGGGTGGTCCAGTCTTGGCAATGCAAACATGGCAGAATGCCTCCTACTGCTAAGGAGATTACATTTCCTTCTGTGTGATTCATTTCTCTTATGGCTGCATATTGTAATATAGATCACAAATTCAGCAACACTTTGCGTACCAGTCATGTGGCTTGAAGTAACACAAGATCCCTATTAAAGTGGGGCACTGTGTTAATAAAGCCTGTGACCTTCCAGAAGTAATATGAAGAGAGGAAATCTAATACCGTAATTAGAGTACTAATGTGCTAGCTTAGGAAAAATGGGCCATAATGGCTCTTTAAAAACTTTTTAAGGTTATTATAAGATTCTGCTTCTTCAGTTTTAATTCGGCAGAAAACCAGAGGACTCTCAGGACTCCTACGGAGTTTTCTGTCCCCCCCTCTGCTGGAGTTCACCCTTCAGAGTAATTAAGAAATAATTTTAGAGTAGCCACACATGTAGTCAATCAGATCCAATATAGGAAACACCTGTTTTTCCTTCAATTCTGGCCTGGTTACTAATAGGGCATATTTGCCTTGGGACATTGTGTTTGCTTGTGTAATTGTGCGTAGCACATTTTCAGATTTTACCACAGATGGCTTCAGAAAGCAGTTCCGGGAGAGTGCCTGGGTAAGTGAGACACAAACAGCACCCTCGTGTTCCACAGACGTAAGCAGAGTGAGTCCTTGGCCTCCCCTGGGCCCACCCATGCAATGCAAACAGGAAGCAGTCAGTGAACACCGTGGTCTTTCCAGGCTTTGCACCCAGGCTTCTTTTGTTTGGTGAACAATTCTGGACCCATACAGCCAAAAGGAGTGGGAAATACATAGGTCAACAGCCAGTGATGAAAGTAGTAATAAGCAGCCTGATGTCACCGAGCTAGAAGAGGCTGTGACCCAGTGGGAAGACATGCTTCCAGCTGTGGAGTTTTAATAGTGTGCATATTAGCTGCACTTCCACAAGTATTTTCTTGTTCTTTTTTTTTGTTATTTTATTTATTGACTGAGTAGTGTATTGATTGATATTTTGTGAAAAGTTCTTGCTGGGCAGCCCAGGTTGACTTGGAACTCTCTTTAAAGACCAGGCTGACTTCAAACTCAAATCAATCCTCCTGCTTCAGCCTCTGGAATGCCGGGTTACCGTCACGTGCCACCATGCCTGGCTTCCACAAGTATTTTCATGATGTAAACCAGAGGTAGGAATTCAGGAGAGTCACAAAAGAATAGGAAAAGTTGCTTGAGGGCATGGAGAAAATAGAGACAGAAAAGAAGTGCAAGGAGAATATGAATAGAAAAGAAAGAACTCAAGGGCAAAGCCTTGCATTAGAATTGGAAGTGGCATTCAATAGCTTTGCTTGTGTATGTAAATTGAACTGGAGAACAGAGACAATAAAATAGAAAAAGTCATACTTGCATAAAGTACTTGTATATTTATAGTAAAAGTGTCTTTAAGCTTGAATGATCTCACATCTTTCTCAACTTTAAAGTTTGTTTTGAATAGACAGAAATGTATAAAATATTTACCATACTCATGATTTCTATATGAGCTGTGTATATGGACAAAAATTTTCAGATAATGGCTTTCTTTTTTTATATAATTTACATGTAGTCACATATTTGTGTAACTATCACCACTAATTTAAAACATTTCAATACTCCCTACCAAGAAAGCACCATTTTCATTAGTATTCATTCCATTTTTCCCTCTCCCCAGCCTCTAGACAACACTAATTTGTTTTCTGTCTCTATGGTTTTGCCACAATGGACATTTCACACAAATGAAATCATATGGTATGTGGCCTCTTTGCGTCTACCCTCTTTTACTTAGTATAATATTTTCAAGATTTGTACATGTTACAGCATATATCCAGACTTCATTCCTCTTTTTTTTTTTTGACTAAGTAGTATTCCCACATGTGAATATCACACTTTTTTATCCATTCATCAGTTAATGGATATTTTAAATTTTATCCACTTTTTGGTTATCATGAATAATGCTACCATGAACATTTATATACAATTTTTATGGACATACATATTTAATTACCTTGTAAATATAGCAATAGAATTGTGGGATCATATGGCAATTCTATGTTTAACTTCTTAAGGAATTTCCCAGAACTGTTTCCAAAGTGGCTGGTCCATTTTTCTCTTCTATCAGGAAGGCATGAGGATTCCAATTTTCCCCACTCTCTTTCCTCTTTTCTTTTACTTTTCCTTCCCTTCCTTTCCCTTCCCTTCCCTTCCCTTTCCTTCCTTCCTTCCTTCCTTCCTTCTTTCCTTCTTTCTTCCTTTCTTCTTTCTTTCCTTCCTTCTTTCCTTCTTTCTTTCTTTCTGCCTTTTTTCAGTATTAGAGGTTGAACCCAGGGTCTTGCACATATTTTACAAGTGGTCTACCACTGGGCTACCCCCTAGCCTATTTAAAAAATCTTTTTATTTTTATTTCTTTTATTTTGAGTCAGGATCTCACTACATTATATAGGCTTCCTCTGGCCTCAAACTCTTGATCCTCCTGCCTCAGCTTCCTCAGTCACTGGCATTATAGGCATGTACCACCATGCTCCATGGATTCCAATTTCTCTGCATCCTTACTAATGCCAGTTATCATCCATATTTTTTCTGTAGCCATCCCAGTGAGTTCATTAGAATGATTTTGAGCAATCTTTCTTGAATAGCTTAGCAAGGTAAAACAAGACCAAGTCTTTCGTCTTATTTTACCATCCAATTCATATTATTTTGGGTTTCAAACTAAATAAACTATATTATACATTTTATTCTAACTTGGAGGTAGTTTTAGCCTCTCAGCTATCACTCAGTGTACATCATGCAACATAGGTCATGTTTTAATGCTTAGCATGGGCATAATTCATGCATGATTTTATTTTCAAAGTCAAGTTTTTGTTAACTTTTTTATTATTTATAAATGTTGGGGGGTACAGAGTAATAAGTCATTTGCTATATCCATTATTCAACTATTAAATCACTTTGCTTACACATTCATCATCTTACATGTTTTACAGAACAGTAAAAAGAAGTCAAAAGGAATTTTAATTAATATGTAATGAAAATAATATACAATCACGAGATATAGTCTCATTGATTTTTTTGCCTTCCCCCTACTTTTTCCATGTATTCATATAGTTGCATCCTATATTTTGAGATTTCCCTCTCCTTCTTTACCCTTCTACGTTATTTCCCCTCCCCCAGCCCTCCTTCCCCTATCTTATTCACTGATCCCCTCACCCTTCTTTCTGATCTACTTGCATTTTCCCTTCTTAGAAAGTGTGATTGTTCATTTTTATATACTTGAATATGCATTTTTTTCCTTCCTTTAAGTTAGATTTAGCTCCCACAAATGAGTGAGAACATATGGTATTTCTCTTTTTGAGACTGGGTTAATTTGCAAAGTCAAATTTTGTGTTAAGTGTGTACACGAAAGTCAAGTTGTGTATGTGTATGTACAAGTGATTATATCCCACCCTGAGGTAGATAAGTATTCCATTTGCTGAAGCATCACCAACACTGACTGTAATTGCTTACTGACCAAACAGCAGCACAGCTACACAGCCATAATAATGCCTGGGTAGGCCTTTTCCTAATGCAGGTACACAGTTTATCAAGAGGTTTTGAAAATAGTCCTGGTCTGCAAATTAGGAGGTCTGGATTCCATTTCTATGAATGAACTGCACCAATCCCTATTCTGCAGCCCCTATTCTACTGAATCAGAGTAGATATGTCCCCTATATGCATATCATAGTCTCCACAGTACACTTAAAAGGTTTTACATTACTACTTCATTAATAGATTACTTTGGGCCCAAGTCTGTAAGCTCTGGGAGGTCAGGGAGTACTCTGAGTTTTGTCTACTATTGCACTTCCATTACTTTAGCCCAGGACTTGTTATAAAATAGGAGCTGATGATAAAATATAGCAGAGATTTTATACAAGTTGTTCATCTACAATTTCAATTGAACATTAGTGTAGAGTATCACTTATCTAAATAGTATCCCATACTAGAGAAAAGGATCCTTATCTGGAAAACGTAAAATGGGGTACTAGGAGTACCTACCTTATTGTGTTATTATGAGGATTTTACTTGCTATAAATTCAGATGCTTAAATTGATAGCACACAGTAAATTATCAATAAATATTCATCATTATCTTTATTTTTGATCCTCATTCCTAAATATCAATTTTTGTGTATAAATTTAAAAGTGTTGCATAAAAGTCTTCCTTAGAATGCCTCTCAACTCAATAGTCTGATGCTTATTAGCATAACAACCTATATCCATGGTAATTATGAATATTCCATTTCTGGGGCAGTTGGTACAGTGTTTCAGGTAGACGTGTATGTAAGGAGCTTGATGACAATGGAAATACACAATTTCCTTCATGAAGACAAAGTTACATTTGATGACCAGTATTTTCCTCTAAATCATTTGTGATTTGAAACCCAGTTTTATCTCTCATATATAATGTGCAGTGAAGTATTAGAGCAGGTTTAGAAAAGTTTCAGAAAATGTCAAGTGTCCTTTTCAGTGAAATCAAATCCTGTGCATTGGTTGCTTTTATATTTACAAAAGGTCATCATTATGGAACATTTCAAATTCTCAAAGTAACTTTCAGAGCGCACTGTGCCTTGAGGGAACCACATTGTAGGAAAACCACAGGTCCTTTCGTTTTCTCTAGCTCTGCTCTGAAACTCCGAACTTGATTTCCTGATCTTTTCCAAGAGAGAACCATGCACTCATTTCTACTCTTCTGAAGTGTGTTTTTTGAAAACAATGAACCTCCATTTAGAAAAAATGGTTGTTCCTCGGATTTAATCCATTCTGATATACTAGTTTGGTTAATGAACTATCTAAATGACTTTGTCAGTCTTATTTAGATGAATGAGGCATGGGTGAAGGTATCCTTATTAAGGCCCATATAGATTTTACACCCCTCTATCTGTCTTTCTGCTTCTCTTTTCTTCCTCCATTTTCTCTATCCAAAACCAAACTCACTGTCTCTATAGTTTTTTCTTTCACCTTCTGTTATCCCTTGCTTTTTGTCTTACCTCAATCTCTTATTCATTTTCTAAACTCTTGCCTCTTCCACTACTCTATTTTGACATGAGGACACAGAAATTGATAGGATCAGAAGGAAAAAATAGAGTGTGAACAGAAAATCCTGGAGAAAGATGTGGAAGCTGAAAAGATCATTTTGACTGAGGATAGTAAAATGAAAGTGAGGATAGGCTACTTGAGAAACAAGTGTGGTACATTATCTGGAAAAAATAGGTCTAAAAGGGATTTTAAAAATAGTATCTAGGCTTGATGTGAACACATTTTTACTAATTTTTTAAAAGAGTTCAGAAAGTGCTCTGGTAAAAGAACCATGTTATCAGGCTTTTTGATAAATTTATCTCCCCTTTAAAATATATAATTATAGAGAACACTTAGAAGGGTTGTTTCACTCAAATTATTACTTAGGAGCTTTTTTGGTCAGCCAAAAATGACAGAATATACTATCTCTAACATATTTGAGTAGAACTTTATATAAAGAGTAGTTATACAATTGAATTGAAGGGCCAGTCCTAATATACATATAAAAATATTTTAGTAAAGTCCTAGGTTTTACATAACTCATTCTTACATGATAATGTTAGTATACATGAAATTTCCTCAGCTAACTCCAGTAGGGTAAAGGAGCACTTAGCCAAAATACCGCTGAGCATATAACAAATCACATAGCTTTGAGCCATTTGCTGCCCAAACACTTGATAATCATGAATGAATCTTGGTGAGAATGAAAGAGGGAACCATTTTTTAAATTGTCTTTTACAAATAACCTTTTTATTGTGAAACATAAGGAAAATTGTCTATTCCAAAGAAGGAAGCATAAATATATGTTGTTGTTGTTGTTGGTAGGTGACATTGAATCAAGTCCAACTCATAGCAACCCTATGTACAGCAGAACAAAACACTCCCTGATTCTGTGCCAAGCATACAACCTTATTTATGTTAAACCCATTGTTTCAGACACTGTGTCAGTCCATCTGGTGGAGGGTTTTCTTTTTTTCATTGACTTGCCACTCTCCCAAATGTGGTGTCTTTCTCCAGGGATTCGTCCCTCTTGACTACATGTCCAAAATATGTAAGACGCAGCCTAGCCATCTTTGCTTCCAAAGAGCACTCTGGTTGCACTTCTTCTAAGACAGATCTGTTGGTTCTTTTGGCAGTCCATAGTATAGTCAATAATTTTCTCCAACACCATAACTCAAAAGCATCAATTCTTTTCCTGTTTCCCTTGTTCAATGTCTAGCTGTCACAACCATATGATGTGACTGAAAATACCATGGCATGAGTCAGGCACACCTTTGTCTTTAATGTGATGTCTTTACTTTTCAACTCTAAAGAGATCTTTTGCCATAGCTATTCCCAAAGCAGTGAGTCTTTTAATTTCTTGACTGCTGCTTCCACAGGTGTTGATTGTAGAGCCAAGTAAAGCAAAATCATGGACAGCTTCAATCTTTTCTACATTTATTGTAAAGTTGCATATTGACCCAGTTGTAAGGATTTTTGTTTTGTTGATGTTTAGTCGCAATCCATACTGAAGGCTATGTTCTTTGATCTTCATCAGTAAATGTTTTAAATCCTCTTCATTTTCAGCAAGCAGAGTGGTATCATCTGCATAACCCAGGTTATTAATGAGTCTTCCTCCAATCCTGATGCCATGTTCTTCCTCATAAAGTCCATCTTCTCAGATTATTTGCTCAGCATATAAATTGAAGAGATATGGTGAAAGTATATAGCCCTGACGCACACCTTTCTCGACTTTTAACCAGGCAGTGTTTCCTTGTTCTATCTGAATGACTGCCTCCTGGTCCATGTACAGATTTCTCATGAGTACGATTAGGTGTTCTGGTATTCCAATTTTTTAAAGTGTTATCCATAATTTGTTATGATCCACACAGTCACAGCCTCTGCATAATCAATAAAACATAGATAGACATCTTCTGATATTCTCTGCTTCGGGCTAATATCCACCTGACATCAGCAATGGTGTCCCTGGTTCCCCACCATCTTCTGAATCTGGCTTGATTTTCCTACAATTCCCTATCTATATACTGCTACAGTCGCTTTTGAATGATTTTTAGTAAAATTTTGCCTGAGTGTGATATTAATGATATTGCTCAATAGTTTCCACATTCAATTGAATCCCTTTTTTGGGAATAGACACAAATATGGATCTCTTCCAGTCAGTTGGCCAAGTAGCTATTTCCCAAATCTCTTGGCATAAATATGTTAGCACCTCCAGAGCTGCATCTGCTTGTTGAAACATCTCTACTGGTATTCCATCAATTCCTGTAGCCTTGTATTTTGTCAATTCCTTCAAGTCAGCTTTCACTTCGTCCTTCGATACCATTGGCTCCTCTTCATATGCAACCTTTTGAAATGGTTGAAATTCTTTTTTGTATAGTGACTCTGTGTATTCCTTCCATCTTCTTTTGATGTTTCCTGTATTGTTTAATATTTTCCCTGTGGAATCTTTCATTATTGCCACTGGGGGCTCAAATTTTTTTCTTCACTTCCTTAAGCTTGAGAAACACAGAGTGTTTTCTTCCCTTTTGGTTTTCTGCCTTCAGCTCTTTGCACATGTCATTATAATATTTGTTTTTGTCTTCACAAAACTGCCTTTTGAAATCTTCTCTTTAGTTCCTTAATTTCATCTATCTTCCTTTTACTTTAGCTGCTTGACATTCAAGGGCAAGTTCCAGCATCTCTTTTGACATGTAATTTGGTCTTCCTTTCTTTTTTTTTTCTGTCTTTCTAATAACCTTTTGCTTTTTTCATGAATGATATCTTTGATGTCTTGCCACAACTTGTCTGGTCTTCTATCATTTGTGTGTAATGCACTAAATCTGTTCTTGAAGTGGTCTCTGAACTCAGGTGGGATATATTCAAGATCATACCTTGGTTCTCCTACACTTGTTCTAATTTTCTTCAGTTTCAGTTTGAACTTGCACATGAGAAGTTGATGGTCTGATCCCCAGTCAGCACCTGGTCTTTTTCTGATACTTGATATGGAGCTTTTCCATCATTTCTTTCCACAAAAATAATCAGTTTGGTTCCTGTATGTTCTATCTGGTGAAGCCCATATGTATAGTCATTGTTTGTGTTGGTGAAAAAATATATTTATTATGAAAAGTTCATTGGAGTGACAAAATTCTATCATGCAATCTCCAGCATTGTTTCTATCACCCAGGCCATATTTTCCAACTATTGGGCCTTCTTCTTTGTTTCCAACTTTTGCCTCCAGTCACCAGTAGCAATCAGTATGTCCTGATTGCATGTTTAGTCTATTTCAAATTGCAGAAGCTAATATAAATCTTCCCTATCTTCATTTGTGGCCTTAGTGGTAGGTGTATAAATTTGAATAATAGTGATATTAACTCGCCTTCCTTGTAGGCATATGGATATCATTCTATCACTGACATCATTGTATTTCAGGGCAGATCTTATGATGTCTATTTTGATAATAATGCAATCCCATTTCTCTTCAGTTTGTTATGCCCAGCATAGTAGATTATATAATTATCTGAATCAAAATGGCCCATGTCAGTCCATTTTACTTCACTGATGCCTAGAATGTCAATGTTTATGTGCTCCATTTCTTTTTTAAAGACTTCTAATTTTCCTAGATTTATACTCTATACATTCCACATTCCAGTTATCAATGGATGTTTATAGTTGCTTCCTCCCCATTTCAGTCATGCCACATCAGCAGATGGAAGTCTCTGGGGGCTTTATTCCATTTCTGTCATCAAGGTAGACCCTACTTTGAGGAGGCAACTCTTCCCCCATAGTCTTTTGAGTGCCTTCCAACCTGGGGGGCTCATTTTCTGGCACTATATCTGACAGTGTTTCTTTGCTATTCATAGGGTTTTCAATGGCTTGTTGCTTTGGGAGTGGGTCACCAGATCCTACTCCCTAGTCTGTCTTAGTCTCAAAGCTCAGTTGAAACCTGTCCACCATGGGTGACCCTGCAGGTATCTGAGATGCCAGTGGCATAACTTTCATTCTCATCATAACATGCAAGCTCCCACAGTGGGGCAAACTGACAGACGTGTGGGAGAAACCTAAATATGTAGCATAAAGTATATTGTAAATGCTTGAGTAGTCACCATATAAGTCAAGAAACAACATTGTCAGTGGTAGACTTATAGTATTGCTGACACTCAACACAGCAAGTCCTCCCAACTTCTTCAGGAGTCATGTCATTCTTTTCCATCCTTTGCAGTTCCATTTTAATTTTAGAAACAGATTTTGATGTTCTAACAGAAATCCTGCTGGGGTTTTGATGAAGATTGCATTGGTTTATAGACCAATATGGAGAGAATTTACTTCTTGATAAAACTGAGACTTCTAATCTGTGAATGCAGTATCCTTATCAATTATTTATTTAGGCCTTTGGTTTTTCTCAAGAAGTTTTATAACTTTTTTCTGTACAAGTCTGGTATATCATTTGGCAGATTTTTCCCCTAGGTATGTGGTGTTTCATAATATTGTAAATGTGTTCTTTATTTAAATTTTGCTCTTTTTATAATTTGCCATTTAGAAATAAAATTGATCTTAATATATTGATTTTTATCCTGCAAATTTGCCCAGCTATCTCATTAATTCTAATCATGTAACTATAGATTCATTTAGATTTTTTAAATGCACAAACCATATCTCTATAAATAATGATGATCTTGGCTTTTCCTTCTTAACTCTCACTCCTTCCTTTGACTTTTTTCTTTTTTCTTTCCTTCTAGCACCAGCTAGGACTTCCAGTGTAGTTAGGTCTTCCAGTGAAATGCCAAGGTTGAAGGCAGACCCAGTCTTAAAAGGCAAACCTTCAATACTTTTACCACTGACCATATTGTAACGCTGTAGTTGTTCAGGACACTCTTTATCCAATTTAGAACATTTTGTTTTTTCCTCATCTTGCTATGTGGTATTTTTGGTTTTGTTTTTAATCATGATAGATAGTGAATTTTATCAAGATTGAGTACTAAAGTGTTATTGTTAGCAGATGCCCACTGCTCCTTGACCATTTTGGGGAACAGAGCTCATAAACATAGAAGTGGATATACTCACACATATAGAGAAAACTTATCTATTTCTATACCCATTCAGGTATGTGTGTGCTTGTAGCTATCCATGAGCTTATAACTGATACCTTCAATTCCAGTGCACCCCACAAGGTTCCTTCTAGTTGGCCCTCCTTTCCTTATTTGTAATTCCTTTCTCTAGCAAGCAACATCTGGATCTCATTATCCACAATATATTTACTTGTTTTCTCAGTTATAGAGTACACATAATGTAGTTTTATAATTTCTACCACATACCCTTGTGAAAAACAAATTTACTAAGTATAATACCATGTTTTTGTAGAGTTCATCTTGTCCTTAGCTTTAGTTATTGGGAAAATATAATTTTGCAAAGTTGATTAGGTTTGTTCATCCCTTCCCTGCTCCACCCCTTCAGTGTGCTTATAACTTTTGTTTGTATTCAGTCAGGCACATTTGTTACAGTTTATATTCCATTAGGGTTGATTTCACATCTTTGATGAATTTGATTTTTTAAAAATTTGAAATAAAATAAAATGGCTGTGAAACATGACCATTTTAGTTAGCCTTCTGACTTTAACAAATACCTGAGATAATCAGCTAATAAAGAGAAAATATTTATTTTGACTCAGAGTTTTAGAAATTTCAGTCCATGCTTTGCCAGTCTTATTGCTTTGGAGCCTGTGCTAAGGCAGCACACTCTGGCTGGAAGTGCATGTGAAAGAAAACCCCTCACCTCATAGCTGGGAAGCCAAAGACAGGAAAAAGGACTCAGGGTCCCACTATTCCCTTCAAGGGCATGCCCTAAAGACTTCCCACTAAGCCCCACTTCTGAAAGGTTCTACTGCCTCCAAACAGCACCACCGATAGGACAAAGCCTTTAACCCACGGGCATCTGGGGTATGCTCAAAATCCAACCGTGGTTCTATAAGTCAGAATTACATGAAAGGGCAACTCTTTGACTGTTTCAGTTCTCCCATTCTTGCATCCACTTCCAGCATTTGTAAGTAATCTATGTATTATTTTCTACTTTATCCCTCCTAAATTTCTTTTCATAAATGAGCAAATATATATTTCAACTAATATCTCACCATAGCTCACCGTAGATAATAGCTCACCATAGCTCACCATAGATAGCTCACCATAGATAATCTTTTGCAATTTGCTTTTTAATGTTTAAGAGCATCCTAGAAACCACTTCATATCTATTTACAAATAAATATCTTTCTTATCTGTTTTATTATTACTAGAAACTACTCCATAATTTTTCAAGCCACTCTTTTTTACAGAAAAAAATTATAATATCTATATTTTGTTCAACAAACTGATGCAGCATTGGAGGTACTAACTTATTTATTCCAAGAGATTTAGAACACAGCTACTTGCCCAACTGCTGGAAGAGATCCATATTGTGCCTATTCCCAAGAAAGGAGATACAACTGAATGTGGGAATTGGTATCACACACAAGCAAAATTTTGCTAAAGATCATTCAAAAGCGATACATAGCCAAGAAAATCTGGAAATCTGCTGGAAAATCAAGCTGAATTCAGAAGAAAGTGTGGAGCCAGGGTAATCACTGCTGATGTCAAATGGATATCAGCTGAAAGCAGAGAATAATAGAAAGATATCTATGTTTTACCGACTATGCAAATGCATTTGACTGTGTGGATCATAACAGATTATGGATAACACTACAAAGGACAGAAATACCAGAGCACTTCATTGTACTCATGAGGAATCTGTACTCATGAGGCAGCCATTTGAACAGAACAAGGAAATACTTTGTGGTTTAAAATCAAGAAAGGTGTAAATCATGCCTGATGTGGTGGTGCACACCCGTAATCCCAGCAATTTGGGAAGCAGAGGAAGGAGGATTGCAAGTTCAAGACCAGAGGCAGTCTGCATAATTAGTCAAGACCCTGTCTCAAAAAGCAAAAAAATGGACTGGGGGTGAAGCTCAGTGATACAGCACTTGCAAAACATGCAAAGGTGAGGTCTTGGGTTCAATCCCCAGTACCACAAAAAAAAAAAAAAAAAAAAAGGTGTGAATTAGGGCTCTATCCTTTCACTGTACCTCTTCAATCTCTATGCTGAGCAATTAATTCAAGAAACTCAATCTTATGAAGAAGAATGTGGCATCAGAACTGGAGGAAGACTTACTAATAACCTGCATTATGCAGATGACACAACTTTGCTTGCTGGAAGTGAAGAGGATCTGAAACACTTACTAAAGAAGATCAAAGAACACAGCCTTCAGGATGGATTGCACCTCAACATCAAGAAAACAAAAATCCTTACAACTGAGTCAGTATGCAAATTCATGATAAATGGAGAAAAGATTGAGACTGTCCAAGATTTTGCTTTACTTGATTCTACAATCAACACCCAAGAAAACACATCAGTTAAGAAATCAAAAGGCACATTGCATTGGGAAAAACTGTTGCAAAAGACCTCTTCAAAGTGTTAAAAAGGTGTCGCACTGAAACCAAAGGTGCACCTTACTCATGCCATGGTATTTTCAGTAACATCATATTGTTGTAAAAACTGGACATTGATTAAGGGGGACAGGAGAAGAATTGATGATTTTGAATTACGGTGCTGGAGACAAATATTGAATATACCATGGACTGTCAAAAGAACCAACAGATCTGTCCTAGAAGAAGTGCAAGCAGAGTGCTCCTTGGAAGCAAGGATGGCTAGTCTGTGTCTGACATAGTTTGGACATAGTCAGGAGTGACTAATCCCTGGAGAAAGAGATCATGTTTGGGAGACTGGCAAGTCAATGAAAAAAAGGAAGACCCTCAACTAGATGGATTGACATAATGGCTACAACAATGGGCTCAAACACAAAAAAGATAGTGTGCCTGGCACAGTGTTGAGGAGTGTTTCTTTCTGTTGTACAAAGGGTTACCTGATGACAACACCTAACAATAACAACATAATACTTTGCAATGCAAAAAAATGCAACAATGAACCTTGCATCTGCGTATTTACTGGAAGATTGCTTGAGGTGTATATTTCTAGGACTGGTATGGACTGATTAAAGTGTAACTGCCTATATAGCTTTGCTAGAAATTGCCAAATTCTCCTAAAATGATTGTACTTGTTTACATTTGTCTCAACAATGTGTCATACATCTCCCTATAGACTTCTAAAGAATGTATTTCCATACATTTTAATAGTTCCTGGTCTGACACAGAAGAAATACTCCTGTTCTTTAAATTTTATTTACCTAAATATTGTGATTTTCAGCCTTTTTATTGGCTCAATGTGTATTTTCAGACTATTTTTTTATGTGAACTATCTTTCATGTCTTTTTTTCCTTTTGCTATTGATTTTGGCTCATTTTCCCCTGGAGGTTGACAGTTCCTTATACATTAGACTTATTGGTCTTTGGTCTGTGATACAGATTGAAATATATTCACCTAGTGTTTCATTTTATCTTTAGACTTTAATTATAGTGTGTTTTTCTCATACACAAATATTTGTTGTTTTTATCAAATTTATTAATCACTTCTCTTATTACTTCTAAGGGAAAGACTTCCCTTATAACTCCATTAAAAATAAATTCAAACACGTTTTTCTTATTGTTTACCCTCCAATCTTGAATTCTTATTCATTCTTGTATGAAGATCTAATTACATATTTTTCCAAAAGTCTATTCAATTTTCTCAGCATTTGTTTAAAAGCCTACTTTTTTTTAAGGTACTATAGAGCTCAGATTGGATCCTGGACTTTAGTTCTCATGAACTTCTATGTCCTCTTTAATATGTGTGGATAATATCTTTTAAAAAAAATTGTGAACAAGCTGAGCACACCTATAATCCTAGTGATTTGGGAGGCCAAGGCAGGAGGATTGTGAGTTTGAGGACAGAGGCAACCTGTACTAACTTAGGAAGAACATGACTCAAAATTTTAAAATAGGTTAGAAGGGCAGCCCAGTGTTAGAGTACTTGCAAAGTATATGCGAGGCCCTGGATTCAACTACTAAGTACTACAAAACAAAAACAAAAAAATTTGAGTACAATTTAGATGATATAAATTATATACCACAGTAGGCCTTTAATAAATGCCTGATTCCTTCTTGTTGAACAACTGATATCTTTTGGATTATGTCGCCAGATGAAACATGCATCTATCCAGAGCAACAGTTCTGAAACAGTAATGTTCATAAGAACCACCTGGAATGCTTGGGCTGGAGTTTGGCTCAGTGATAGAGTGCTTGTCCACCATGCATAATGCCCTGGATTTGATTCCTAGCACCACAAAGAAAAACAACAACAAAATAAACAAAGAAACAAACAGAAAACCCACTGGGATGCTGGTTAAAATGCAGATTACATTGGCTTTAAACTTTAGATATTTTGATGAATCTACATTATACCCAGACTCATGCATGATTTAGGGACCAGAGCTCAATAAACATTATCCTTATGATGTGTCCACTTCATCTAATTGCATTGTAATAACTACAAATATGCAAAATTTGTAACTCAGGCAGTAAGTCACCATATTCATAAATCTATTTTGTAGAATTACTAAATAATATGACTCTGATAAAAATATTGAAGATTTCAAAAGTAGAAGTGTTATTAGAGTTGCTTTTTAGTTAATTTAGTAATTTTTGAGACAGATCATGAAGAAAATTAGCAGTGCAGATGTAAAAGAAGTAATGCATATGTATTTAATGCCTCTCAGGCAGGTTGGTAAGCTGCCTGCCCTGAAACATCTACCCTTAAGAGCTGGCAACATGGAGGAGAAAGGTAGAAAGATATATGTTTTTATTGGCATTCCAAGGCTTAGTGGAAAAAGTAAAAGATAAAAGGGATCTCTTCTAGAATATGTACATTTGAGCTCCAGTTAAACTAAAAAATAATATGTGCTTGATTTACATATGAGCTTAAATTTTATGTCAACAAATTTTCCGCAACTCCTTACTTCAATAGATGGATGACTAAAAACACATTTAGTGTTTAGAACCCATTACAAAAGAACAGTCTCTTTGTCTCCTACTCCAGTACTGAAACAGGCAGCAGGTGACAGAGAGACCATACCTATGATTCATTCACGCATATTATGTCTAAAAGTAATTTCTCAACCACCGAGTGATTTCAAATTCCTAAATAGATGGTAAAGTACATCAGCGTGATTAAATGCACTCCCACAAGAACAAGTGTTTGTTCTTAATATCATCATGTAGCCTGTACAACTCTAATTTGAGAGTCTAGATGTTCAAAAGCACCTGTCAAAATACATAGATCATGATTATGTTTTGTGTATTGGGATGGTGAGTAAAAAGCTCAGGTTCTTGACTCAAAAGTAAACTATGAAGTGTCCTCTTTCTTCTAATAGAGATTCAACTGCCAAGGTGATTTTTTACTATCTAAGATTTTTTTAGAGTGTAGATCAATTGTTTGCATATTGACAAAACTTATTCATTTTATTCCAGTTGGATCATTTCTCAGGTTGGTCACTTTGTGCAGTCAATTACAAATGGTGATAAGAAATATCTTTGTTTTATACCAAAGGGGAAAAGAGAATACACTGAAAAATAATTATCAAGATGATGTACAAGTAATACATTATCTATCTATCTATCTATCTATCTATCTATCTATCTATTTATATAAATGATTTACATCAGATATTATTCCCTAACTTGGTAATGACATATTTTGACAGACTTTTAAAAACTCTGTGCAGAAGCATTCTACCCATAATAGAAAGGATGATGAGGTAAAAAGATACCTGAAAATTATATTCATAGAAAATGCTTGCAACCGTAGCACTGTGGCCTCTGATCCCTCCAGATCTCAGAAGCTAAGCAGGATTGGCCCTGGTTAGTACTTGGATAGGAGACACTCTGGGAACCCCAGATACTGTAAGCTTGGGAGAAGGACCCCGCAACCCACTCCCAAAAAAACCCTATCATTGAAAACCCTATGATAGCAGAGAAGCACTGACAATAATATTTTGCGTGTTGTACGTACAGTCTCTATGAGTCAGATACCAACTCAATGACACCCAACAACAATATCCATAGAAAATTTCCAAGGAGTATATGCTTAAGAGACTTCAAAATTATCATAAACATGGCACAAATTAAAATGTAAAATGTACTCCATTTTTAAAGGGTCAATATTTTATCTATCTTGTTTTAGTTTATTATATTTCAGATTTTTTTTCAGTGAGACTCTTCTTTGGAGAGACCAAAGTTCCCACCACTACCTACTTTACTAATTTTCTACTACACAGAGGAAAAGATAACGGTGAAAATAAAGAAATATCCCTAATTAAGCATATATGTGTGAATATACACACACACACATCATTTTGATGTTACAAATGGTGAAATGGATGATTCACATTGAAACCATATAAAATGAGCACATAAAGTCTAATCATTGCAGACATTATGGAATTATGGGCCAAAAATATTGTTGATGCACATATCACTGCCATACATTATACCAGTAACCAAACTACCACAATAAATAAGTAGATAATGGTATAGCTATGATAATAATAAATTAGAATGGAAAATCAAGAAGAATAGCATCTGAAAATCATATCTGTTTTAAGATAACACTGGTGCTCCATAAGTACCAGATTTCTGGCATTCAGAATATGTATATGCATGAAATATTTTAACCTTACCACATTCCATAGTGCTGTGTGTCAGCTGGACTTCTAAGTCCTTAGTATGCTTGGTTAATGTGCTAATTTATTTTATAAATATCAAATATGAGTTATTCTAATAGCTCATCAACTAATTTAGTCATATGAAAATAAAAGTTTATGTATTTGCATATCTTTTACATTTATAAACCAAGAAGGGACATGCTTTTTGAGAGTTATGAGATATGCTGGTAAACTGCTTAGGACCTTGGGAATTACGTTAAGAGTCATTGGTCTACATATCAAATGAAAAGTATTTATTTCTTAAGTAGCCATAAATGTAATGTATGCAGATATTGCAAAATTGTTTGACATACTAATTTCACATTGTCAAGAGTTTAAGGAGTTTTGGTGCTTGAGTTTCATTGGTTAAACTGATCACTGAGTCTATTCTCACAAAAAAAAAAAAGCATACTACAGAGTTGAGAAAGGCTTTGAAACCATAGCAATAGTACAACCCTTAGAGTAGCCCGGTAGCTAGATTAGACAGTCTTGGAGGTCTATAGAATTGAATTAGAACCTGAAGGTCAGAGTAGCTATAAGTGAGTGACTTGATTGATGTTACAGACGGAATACAAGTCAAAATTTCAAAGTTCTGTAAATTTCAAACATTGAATCAATAGCTCCCAAAGTAATATTCTTCAGAAATTAGCTAGCAGAGAATTAATTATCAGAATATTTATTAGAGCATTCACATTGTATCCATACTTCATCTTAAACTAATGTTCCCCTAAGATTACCATGATATCCCCAGATTTCTCCAATGTCTGGCCAAAATTATGTTCCATTTCATATTGTCACAATCAAATTCCAATAAGAAAATAAAGTTTTCTTGAACTAGCTGGAAAAAATATCTCACAGAGATGATCAGAGGAAATAATATAGGATGAATCAAGGCATTTGACATTTTGATATAAAAATGGTTGCTATACACAGAAGACTTTAGGGGTTTCAGCAACACCAAAAACTTTATTATTCTAGAAAACTGATTTGCTACATACCATCTGTTTCTGACCCAGTCCTGAATCTTATAAAATTTCAGAGCCAGCTTGATTGAGCTCAAGGGAACACTTCAAGAGACACACATAAAATCATTCAAGGTATTGGTCTTATTTCAAATAAAAATAAGATCTCAGCAATTGTGTCTTTTGCCTGTTTCAATACCCTTTGATAAATAAAAAGTAATCCTTTCAAACTGAGTGTGTGTGTGTGTGTGTGTGTGTGTGTGTGTGTGTGCATGTGATTGTGATTTTTTTTTGCTAAGCCTTTAAATTTACCTTACATTTTTTCTACTATTTCTCAGAAGCACAGCTAAAGATACATCTAATCCCATACCAGTCCTATTCTGGACAATTATCCATAGCTATTGTTTTAACATTATCCACAACACCTTCCAACATCAAGGTTTTACTCTGTAATGAAAAATGAAATTCTTTGCTTTCCTTCTGTACACTCTGAATTTCTTAAATTTTGTTTCAGACAGGATAATGTCCTTAACTCTTCACCTGGAATTTATCAGTGTTTTATATAACAATAAAACACTTTGTCCCCTTATTTAAACTGGAGTCTAGCACCACCATGCTCTGTCAACAACAAAATAAAAGCTGTCAGCAGATGTGAGTGGAGAAAATTGCTTATGTAAGGTCCAAAGAAGAGATATTTACAATTGTGAAACTGCCTAAAAGCCAATGTTATAACTAAATCCAATCTGGAAGAAGAATATATGTGGTAAACTGCCTCAGTTCCTGTTTCCCATGTTCATGGAAGACATTTTTAACCCTTTACACATTTTCTAATGTCAGTTGTCTGTAAGCAGGGAGTCATTCTTTGGTTGGTTGGATAATTTATTTTGCTCCTTTGTGGGTTGCTATATTCCTGGAATGCAGAATAGTACCCAACACATCACATAGTAGGCATTTGATAAACAATCTGCTGGATAAATGGGATAAATGACTCAAACATAGCTTTAGAATCTGTTGTGGCATTACATTAAACAAACAAGATGAAATGCGTTTGCCATCCTTGGATTCTGAGTTCTTACAAGCTAACCTCATTGTAAGGAGACAGAGTATGGAAGCATCCAATTGTTAGCTCACAAAGTGAGTGGGTATCTCTTCTGGCTCTGGTCTACTCCATTATGTCTCTAGGTATACTCTGCTCTGAGGGAAATACTAAAGTTGGTAACTAACATAAGGCTTGGTATAAATCGGAACAATGTAAGCATGATCACTGTTAGATTCCTTGTGCAGCCATAACAAATTGCCGCCAACTGATTGTGGATTAAAACAAGAGAAGGATGTACTTCCCTGGCTCTTGAAGCTAGAAGTCTAAAATCAAGGTGTTGGCAGCAGCATACTCTCACTTTAAGGCTCTAGGAAAGAATGCTTCCTCCCTGTTTTCAGCGTCTAGAGGCCCCAGGTGTTCCTTGGCTTTTTGCAGCTTAATTCCAACCACTGTTTACATGACCACATGGCCTTCCTGCTGTTAGTCAGTGCCCAAGTCTCCTTCTCCTGAATCTTAGACACCAGTAATTGGGTTAGGGCCTACCCTAATGTGGTATGGCTACGTCTTAATTGCTCCATGTGTAAAGACCCCATTTCCAAAAAAAAGTCACATGCACAGGTACCAAGGGTTGAGATTTGAATGCATATTTTTGAAGTACAACCACTCTGATCACTGTCCTCATGGAATTGAGAGTGAAGACATGGGTGAGTAAGCAGGAAATTACAACTAGATGATAATGTGTTTTCACAGGGGAAGTGAAGAATGCTGTGAGAAAAACTAAAGGAGCACATAATCAGATTGCCTAAGGGGGTAGAGTGGCACTCAGTGGCAGAGAGAAATCTGACAATAAATCATATGGCAGACTAAGAAATAGGAGGCAGGTAGATTGTGTCTGGTACAACTATTCCAGGAAGTCATCGAGGACTCAGATTTCTTTATCTTCCATAGTGGTTCTTATTCTTGGTCACAAAATATCTGCTTTAACATCAGACATCAGATCTGCGTTATAAACAAGAACTTGAGAAGCAGAAAGGAAAAAGACACATGTGAGCAGAGTCTGACTTTGCATCAAGAAATGGACAGTGCCCTAGAGCAGGAGCCCCTAACCCCCAGGGTTTTGGACTGGTACTGGTGTCAGTGTTGGGCAAGTACTAGAGTAAAACTTCATCTGTGTTTACACAATAAATTCAATGTGGTTGAATCATCCTGAAACCTGCCCCTGTCCCCATCCTTGGAAAAACTTCCATGAAATTGGTCCCTGGTGCCAAAAGGGTTGGGGACCTTTGCCCTAGAGACCCCACCTGGTAGACTTCTACTTACAGCTCCTAAGACTGTGTCTCATTCATTGGGTTGGAAAGACTCAAGAGATAAGAATTACTGACTGGAACCATGACAGTCTGTAAAAACTTGGAGTTCTGTTAACAAAACCGAGGGGAAAGGGGAGTTTGGATTGGCAAGTAGTAGATTCTGCCTCAGCCACTGTCCCAATGATTATGGTGCCAAAACTGAGACTCAGAGAGTAAAAGTCATTCTGGTGCAGAGAGCTGGGACAGAGAAAAGAGTTTTTAGAAAATTCCGAAGGTAAGAAAGAGTGTGATAGGAGAAGATGAAACACTCCATGTGACTGAGTTGCAGCCATAAGGAAAGTGGGAGGTGGGAGGTCATAAGGAAGAAGGTAAGGGGCAACTCATAAAAGGCCCTGTAATCTATATGTATTTGTCATGGCTTTTTGTGCAATTAAAAACAAACGTTGGCTTTTTAAGCAGAAGTAGCTCACAGAATTTCTTAGGATTAAAAGACAAGATAGGGCTGCACTGCCAGGAACAGGGTCCAAATTATAATACAGAACTGATGTAATGGCACTGCCTCCACAGTTGAGCACTACCCTGTTAGTACCATCTACTGGATGTTAGGATTGTCACTCAAACTTTTGTCTCTAAGGGCCTGGAATCCTCCATCCCAGGACATCCTTGTGATCCACAGCATCCCTGTCACCTCTAAATTTATTCTGTTCCAGAGAGTCTGACAGGCGAGGCCCCTGTCACAAGCCTAAATTGTGGCTGTGAGAAGTCAGAATATTTCATATTTTTACTTTAGATGTGAGAAATAATTCTTCCTTTACCAAGAAACTCCCCAAACCTAGTAAGAGAATTCAGATGCTATGCAGCCCAACAGGTAATGATGAGCAGATTTATTTGGGGGGCAGTGGTATGTCAAGGAAGGACTTTAAGTTGGGAAATAATCAGGAAAGACGGTCCTTTGGTTTGATTTTCCTACCAAAAGTCATGTTGACATTTAATCCCCATTGTCAGGTACTAAAATGCAGTACCTTTAAGAGGTACTCAGGTCATCATGAATAGATTAAACTATTCCTGGATTAATGGATTAATGAGTTAATAAGTAATCTTGAGAATGATTCTTTTCTAAAAATCAGTTTGACTCTGTCTCTGCTGTGGCCACATAATGCTCTAAACTACTTCAGGACTCTGTAGAATCCCCATCAACAAGAAGATTCCCATCAATGTGACCCCTTGACTCTGGACTTCCCAGGCTTCAGAACTGTAAGACATAAATTTCTTTCCTTTATAATTACCCAATCTCAGGTATTCTGTTCAGACAGATCCTTCTGCTTACAAGGTAAAAAACGAGTATGGAGAAAGGAAGTAAATTAAGGGGCTCCATGAGGTACCACCTGGGGCTTCCTTTGCAAATGCCTTTGAATAGGGACATGGTGTAAACATTGAGACCCAAAAGATAGGGCCTCTGGATTATGCTACATTGTTTTGTGGAAAGAGAAAAACAACTATAATATTTATCTTTTCTGTGTCTGACTTTTAAATAAATAAATAAATAAATAAATAAATAAATAAAATCTCTTATTGGATGAGAAGGGAAGAGAAGGCAGGGCCTCATCTGCTTCTCCTACCCTTTGATGGGTGTTACCGCACCAAGCAGGGCAAATGTATAATCCCCACAAGTAGGAGAGCTGAACCGTACCCTATCTTCTCTCTCCACTCCCAAAGTGAGTCGTAAATGTAGCTTCAGTGAAGGTTCTGTCAGGGTGTCCCTACATGGCCCCCTTGGGAGGAATGAAGCACCAGGACTAAGGGAGCTGCTGGACAGCTACTTAATCTAAGATTCTAGCTGTCCTGCTACAGGAACTCAATTCCCCTTCATTTACCAGTACTCCATTAATCCCTCTTGGAAAGAAAAACAAGTCACTCAAAACAGGGAATCTAGGCCCTGCTTTGTTAGCTATTGCACAGTAAGAAAAGAGACAACCTAAACTAAAAGAAACTGGAATGCTGTTGAATGGCATGTCCACTGTTGTGGAAACCTCATAAGTAAAATAAGTTCAGTCATAGAAAATAAAGCATCTACTGTCTTGGTACACATTTGAGGTTAGAGTGAGTAAATTTAAGACATAACCATATTTTTATTAAAATTTATTTTTATTATTTTTTCATATCTAGGGCTTTCTGATTATTTTTAAATGATGCAAAATTTATTTTCTTCATGATTATGCTTGTTTGCCTGGTTTTATCAATTTTAAAATGTGTCATGCTTGTATGATCCCAAATTTACTACTCTCAGCCCTCCCAGCAATACTTCCAAAGTGAGGCTGTGAGCCTGGTGAGGCAGGGCACACCTGTAATCCCAGCATTTAGGAGGCTGAAGCAAAAGGATTGCCATGAGTGTGAGGCTAGCCTGGGCTACCTAATGAGTTCCACGTCAGTCAAGGCTACATAGTGAGGCCCTACCTCTAAATAAATAAACAAATGAATAAATAAATAAATCTAGAAATTATCCAGGAATACATTTAGCCAATGCTACGGTGAGGAATTCCTTTTTAAAACTGCAGAACAAAACAACATCACTCTTTGCCTCCTCATCTCTTGTCCTTTACTTTGTAACATGAAGCTTTTTAAATGTAAACTCCAAGAAAAATAATATACATGATTCAAAACCATTCAGTTCTTTGGCCAGCCCCTTACTTATGTTTAGCCAGGAAGAGTAGCCATATGATTATCCCTTAGGTAATTATCACACTCTTGGTGAAGAAAGTATTTTAACTTCCAGTAGAGAGGAAGATAATTATGAAATGTGAGAGCTTTCTTTCCTCTTTCTCATTCACACACACAAACACACACACACACACACACACACACACATACACACACACAGACACATCCTCTTGCCTATATATTTCACAGTGGTCTCAATATGACTTGACAGCTCTTGTTTTACTATAGTAGGAAACACTTTCAACACCAGTCATGGTTGGAGAACTTTAAAAAAAAATGCCTATTCCCAGGGCCCTTTTGATTAAGTCCAAAGATCTCAGCTAAATATCAATCCTCTATTTCCTTCAGAGTTGTTGATGTAACTAATGATAGATCAATGTGCTAAAAACCCACACATTTTTGCCATTTTAGAAAGCCTGAAACAGGACTTTTTATGTTTCATAAGGCAAAGAAAAATCAAATCTGTTGATAATTTGCTCCTTTGATCTATATGCTTCTCTTACCAGTTTAATGAGATTTCCCATCAAGAAATATATAACGAGATGGATAGAGAGAAGTATAGATAAGATAGAAATATATTCACAAACACACAATTTGAGAGTGTGTGTAGTCTCTTGTGTGTGACCTACTCATTTTTTCCTTTTCATTTTCCTAACTAATCCAGCAACCTAAGTTAACTAGTGCCTTTGTTAAGCTTTCTTAACAAAATTGTTATTTCTTGGGCTAATTCAGCAACCGCTTTCACAGTTTGCCTTCACACATATTATTTTCAGCAATTACTCTTAGGATAGTTGCCATTATATTTTGACCCATAGTGCTTCAACGTCCAGTAATGGTGTCCAGTACTCCTATGTTGGTGGTATGGCCTATTTATGCTCTCATTGCCACTCCTACTCAAATGCTAGATTGAAACACATAATCAAGGGTTCCAAAATGATGATCAAGGGCATTAGAAAGGATCAGAAAGTGGGAAAGTCTTGCTAGGTTTCCTCATCAAGCAAACTTGGTAAGAAGACACCTTCAGATAGACATAATGAGACCTAGGCTAGGAGGTAGTGACACAAAAGGTTCACACTACCCAGAGACACAAACTAAATGTTCAAGTACTCATTTCCATGTCCATGATTCATCCCACTAACTTAGGCACTTCTTTTTAAGCAGAGATATATTTGCCAGATAGATTATTACTTCAAGCAAATAGCTTGCTCTTCTTCTATTATTATTTTATTTTGAAACAGTCTTGCTAAGTTGCACAGGCTGCCTCTGCCCTTGAACCTATTATTCTCCTGCCTCAGCCTCCCTAGTCACTGGTATTACAAAATAGTGCCATGATGACTGAGGTGCTCTTCTTCTTAATAAAGTTAAATCTTTAGTATTTTCTAACAAGTCCAACATTTTATGATTTGCAATTTTGTTTTGTTAAAACCTAGCATTAACCCTTTTGCCTTTATTGCTTAATAAATGAGTATATTATTTATTTTAAGAGAATTCCAAAAGGAAGTGATAGTATATGCAAGTTTTAAAAATATTTATTTCTTGTTGTGAAAATCTAAGAGAATTAGAAGTAAGTTCATTTTGTTTCATCAAGTTCATGTATTTTAAATATTCCACATTAATGGAAATGATGCATATTTGATCCAAAATTCACATTGTCTGCACTATAGAATTTAGATGCAAAATGGAAAATGTCCAACTATTTCTTTCCAGTCTGGTTATCTCAGTCTATTGTTGGAATTCTGTTCATCATTTTTCCGGAAGGCCAATGGGATCTTGACTGATGGTCAGATAAAGTTTCACATTCTTTTACTCTGTTGTTTTAGAATTTTGTCATTAATTATTTCACTATGGTTGCAAGTGGTGCTTAATATGCCTACACACAGACTTCAATAAACTACATTAAGATCGATTAACATAAAGTGAAAAGGATATTTTATCTTATTTCCAACATCATTTCTTCACCAGCATTTATCCCATCAAAGATATTCAATGAGAACTTACGCTAAGTTATGAGGCTGAGAGGTGACAATGGTATATAGGGAGGCTCCACACCTTCCAGAAACCATAAAGTAAGCATTAATATTTGAGTTCAAAGCCCAACCTGGTCACTGAACATCTACATGATCATAGACTACCCTCAATTTCTTCCATGTTAAATAGTGAAAATAATGACTACTTCACAGGGCTGCTGATAGAATCAATTGAACACATGAAGTGGTATGTAAGGAATGAGTGGTGACAATGGTAAAGGAAATGAGAAGTGAAATAAGGTGCTAATTTGGGAGTCAGTTAAGGAGCAGCACAGTAGTAGAAATCAAAGCAGTAGTATGTGAGCACTGAGGACGAGCCACATAAACTAGGACAAGGGCCAATGGAGCCCAAATCAGGTTTCTAAGTCACCTACAAGGTAAAGGCATTTAGAAGCCACATGCTGGCATCTGTCTAGCTCAATCTCTTCCCAGGTAATGTGAAGACTCATCTCCGTAGTCCACTGAGAGTTCAGCTATCGATGTTGACAGGAGGATTCAAGTCATTGGTGGCTGCTTTTGTATTTGATTATCCATTTCATTAAATTAGTGGACGATCAACTTAGCAACAATAGTTTAACAGAGCCCCTTAAAAGTAAAAGTGTACACAGGACATTTTGGGGAGAAAGTTGCTGTGAAGTTGGCCTTTGAAATGTATTCAATCACTTAAAAGTACATAGTAAGCGTGCTATGGTTTGAATGTGTCCCACCATGTTCGTGTGTTGCAAACTTAATCTCTAGCAAGACTGTTCACAGTTTTAATGAGGCAAATAACATGGAGGAAACACGCAGTTAAAAAAAGATGACTCTGGTTGCAGCAGGGTGCAGTATGGTTTGCAGTAAAGAAGACAGGTGTGAAAGCAGTTAGGAAATTAGTTCAGGTAGGGAAATTTGGTGGCCTGAACTGATAGTACAATAGAAATGAGAAGATAGGAATTAAATAGAGAACTTAAGTATGAAGGAATCTATGTTGAATCATAGTGATTTGTTTTGAATCATTATGGATAAAGAACATAGGCGCTGTAGTGTATGACTGTAATCCCAGCAATTCTCCTGTAATCCCAGCGCCTCAGGAGGCAGAGGTAGGAAGATCGCAAATTCGAGACCGGAGGCAGTCTGCATAAATTAGCAAAACCTTGTCTCAAAAAAGAGTTAAAAATGGGCTGGAGGTGCAGCTCAGTGGTACAGCACTTGCAAAGCATGCAAGCCTGAGGCCCTGGGTTCAACCCTGAGAGCCAAAAAAAAAAAAAAAAAAAAAAAAAAAAAAAAAAAAAAAAAAAAAAAAAAAAAAAAAAAAAAAAAAAAAAAAAAAAAAAAAAAAAGCACCATAGGGAGAATATGTTTGGATGTTTGCAGCTAGGAGAGAGATGAATTTAATTCAGGACAGGTTAACTTTTCAGTGCTCACAACCTATCTAAGTATATATGTCTTGTAGGTCATTGTATCATTGACTGGTACTGCCAGGAATAGGCTGAACTGGCGACAAAGAAATGGAAATTACTGACCTTTAGGAGGAATTAAAGTTGTGGCGAGATGATGAAGTCATCCAGAGAAAGTAAGAAAGTAGCTTAGGTATGAACTCTGAGCAACTATCAGGAGACAAGGATTCCATGAAGCAGGAGTGTTTAAACAGGTAAGAGGGAAGCCAGATACTGTGATCCCTTGGAAACCAAGAACAGAAGATATCTTAGAAAGGAGAGGGTAGTCTATACTGTCAGGCTCCACAAAGGAGTAGTCAGTGACCTTTCTAGAAACAAGTTTAGTGAAACTGATCAGGCATAAGCCAAATTAGAGAACAGAATAAAAGAGGACAGTGAGCCAATGGAGATGGAGGAAATAGCTTTCAAGAGTTTTGGCCATGAAGGGGGGAAAAAAATAGAGTAGTAGTTAAAGGGGCAGAGCAGATTTTAGACCACAAACAGCTCTCCAAAGAGCAAGATTGTCACTAAAGCTGAAGTCACCAGAGCTAATGGATACCTTTCCTAATCTTCTCAGGAGGGAGACTTACAGCTAAATTGGCATGTAGAGTGAGCTTTCAATCAGACAGAAAAAGAACAGAGCAGGGATGCCGGGGTCATTCTCATTGGTTTACAAGCAGAAGGAGGCAAATAATTTACATTTTAATTTGATCTCTCTCCCACCTCCCTCCCTTCTCTTTTCCCTCCTATGTTTTTAAAGAAGACTCTATAGTATAGCAAGAAAGGAAACTCTCATCAGAAGAAATAATCACTACCAGTTACTAACCACAGCACTAGTGTGTGTTGATAGTCTTGATGACCATAACTCATTTTTTCACATTTGGCATAACTTCTGTCTTTGCTTAATAAATCACACTTACTGAGCTGAAGTAGACCAGTGGTAGAGCACTTGGATAGCATGCACAGGCCCTGGGATAGATGTTCAGCACCACACACACACAAAAAAAATTTAATTAAGAAATAAAGAGACTTACACACACACTTATTGTAAATACACACATTACCCAAAAGAGTAGCCACATGAAAGTTCGAAGGTAAGAGCTCTCTTTTGGATCTCTTAAAAGCAGTTTTGAGACTATTTTCTAACATTTTAAATAAATATGTTGGTATTAAATTTGTAATGAAGGATGCCAATTTAAAAATTCATTATTGCTCACTCAGTTTAAGAGACAGGTTGAGTCGATTCATCTATGGATCTGGGATATTGCTTGCTTGTAGTTCCATAAGAAGGAGATGCATCATAAATGAGAGCATTTGTACTCATTTACAAAGCAGCAATGTTTCAGGCTAGTCATAGCCATAACACTTCATGAAGTCTTTAATATTATTTCTCCCTCAGAACAAAGCATCTTTTCTGAAATTTGTGTAAGATTTTTGGTTTCAAAAATGTACTCAAACAATTTTATCCTCAGAGAATACATAAAAAGGTAAATAAGTAGAAAAGTGCTTCTGGAAATTTCCAATGGAGAGATATTTTCTGAACATCACAAAAAAGATTTAAGTTGGAGCCATTAAATGACAAATGACAAGAACAGATTGGTTAGAAATCACCTACTCATGTCTGAAGGAAAAGTAATGAAATATTATACCAATCAACGGTAATAATTATAATCACTGTGGATCTACAAAACATCATTAAATATCCCTTGACAACTTTGAAAAAACTGTAAGTAATTATCAAGTTTCATTTTAAATTAAAACTGGCCCTGGTGCCCAACGTCACTCTTACACAGACATGATAATAAAGGAGACTTATGGTGCCTTGTGTATATTGCTGCAGTTAGTTGGCTGGCCATTCTTATGATATAATCTTTTTCCACTGCAATTTAATTAAAATAGTGAAAGATGTGACCTTTGCTGGAGATTTTGTTATCCATCGCACTAAAAATATCCCCTGGAAGCAATCTGTCAATATGATCTTTCAAATACCATCCTGCTAGTACTGGAGAAGAAGCGAAAGGAAATGAGACACATCAGAATCCACAAAGGTTAGCACAGGTTAGCACATGATTAGTTGTCATGAAACCAGAGTCACAAGACTGTTTACAAAGAAGGGCAAGAAATAAATTTAAATGACCTAAAGCAATGAATGAAATGCCCCCAACTAGTGGTCAGCATCTAATAAGCATATGAGAATGCCTCCCTTTTTTCCCATCCCCAAAGGAATTATTCCTGTGTCTCTTTAGTTTGGATGACACTTAGAGGCTTCAATGCCTTGATTTACAGATATCCATGGGAGGCTTTCCTGTCCCAAGACCCCCATAAATCTGTGTAATCTGTAGCAAAAGATTTTGATGGAGAAAGATCTCCTCTTTATTGATGGTAACAGGAGTTCACTACCAATCTGTTCTGATAATTGATGTGTTCCTGTCTGGTCATAGAATAAGTGTCATTTGTCTTCATAGTTATGATGATAGAGGAAATTCCCTTCTTTTCACTGTGTGAATGTGGGCTTCCAATCTGAATTAACCTGCTGGGTAAAGAATGTAAGTACCAGAGAGAAGCAGGGTATACATCAAGGAGAAATGGAGTCCATGATGGAGGAAGAAGTCCTCCTAATCAGGCTAATCATTCAACAGGGAATGGATAAAAGGCTTATAGCTGAGGTCAGACCATCCTGATGTCAATTCCTTCACTACTTTCTAGTCACCACTTCTTAGGAAATACACAGATCACTTCAGAATTGACTTATAAAATAGGAGTAGTATTATTGATTTTATAAATTTGTCAAGATAATAAATACATATTTGTATATTATCTGGTACATAGTGGTTGTTTAGTAAGTAGAAGCTATTATCAATAGAAAGATTTTAAAAACAGCAATAGAGATATTGTGGGTCAAGTTAGGAAGCCACAAATTCCCCCAATAAAATATAAACTAAAGTTAAATTCTATTGGCCAATCTCATGTTGTCAATTAACTGAATCAAATAATAAGCACATTTTGTTGTTGTTGTTGTTGTTAGGTGCCGTCGAGTCGAGTCCGAATCATAGTGACCCTATGTACAGCAGATCGAAACACTTGCCGATTCTGTGCCAGGCAAACCATCTTATTTATGTTTAAGCCCATTGTTGCAGACACTGTGTTAATCTATCTT
>VMDO01001400.1:100997-211242 GCA_007922755.1 Pedetes capensis
TAAGACGCAGTTTGGCCATTTTTGCTTCCAAGGAGCACTCTGGTTGTACCTCTTCTAGGACAGATCTGTTGGTTCTTTTGGCAGTCCATGGTATATTCAATAGACGTCTCCAGCACCACAATTCAAAAGCATCAATTCTTTTTCTGTCTCTCTTGTTCAATGTCCAGCTTTCACAACCATATGATGCCACTGAAAATACAAGCACATTTTAGTCAATAAAATATTGTTGGTTCACTAAACTAATATTAATATCAAACTTACTTCAATTCATTCATGGTATGCTTGTGTATTCACATCCCTTACAATACTTTAAACAGTGCTTCAATTATTTGAGCTTTAAGTAGTGCCCCATATCAACCAACAACTTGGAAAACTGAGATGGACATAAAATATGAGTGAAGGCTAAGAGAAACTGTATTTTATTCAGCTTTTTATATAGAGCTGATCTCCAAAGCCTTTAACAAATAGTATGGAATAAACATCAGCCAGTGGGAATGGCTGGTGATAACTGTAAGCAGAAAGAAAAGGAAATTACAGGTACAATACCTGTCACAATAGCCCACCAGAAAATTAAATACCTGGGAATCAGTCTAACCAAAAATGTGCAAGTCTCTAAAAGGAAAATTTCAAAACATTAAAGAAGGAACTCGCAGAGAATACTAAAAAGATGGAAGACCTTTCCTGCTCTTGGATCAGGAGACTCAATATAGTAAAAATGGCTATCCTACCAAAAGCAATCTATAGATTTAATGCAATCCCCATTAAAATCCCAATTACAGACTTTACAAAAATAGAAAAAAATGATACAAAAATTCATATGGAAACACAAAAGACCACAAATAGCCAAAACACTCTTAAGATGCAAAACTAGTGCAGCTGGAATCACAATCCCTGACTTTAATCTGTACTACAGGGTTGTGGTAGACAAAACAGCTTGGTACTGGCACAAAAATAGACCTGAAGACCAGTGGAACAGAATAGAAGATCCAGAGATACCTTAACGCATCTATAGTCACCTGACTTTTGACAAAGGAGCAAAGCAAGTAAAATGGAAAAAGAATAACCTTTTCAATAAATGATTCTGGGAAATGGGATATCTGCTTGCAGAAAAATGAAAACTGACCCACATCTCTCAGTATGCATGAGAGTTAACTTGAAATGGATAGAAGACCTCAACATAAAAACAGAAACCTCAAAATTAATAGAAGGAAAGATAGGCAATATGCTCCAACATATAGGTATAGGAAAGCATTTCCTTAATAGGACTCTAATTGCTCAAGAAATTGCAACAAGAATAGATAGATGGGATTACATGAAATAAAAGCTTCTGTACAGCAAAGGAAGCAATCAACAGAGTCAAGGAAATCCCCACCAAATGAGAAAAATATCTTCATATCCTATACATTGGACAATGGACTAATTTCCAGAATTTGTAAAGAACTCAAGAAAAAAAAAACAATAAAACAAATAACCCAATACACAAATGGGCAAAGGAACTGAACAGAGAATTCTCAAATGAACAGGTCTGTAAAGCCGTGAAACACATGAAAAAATGCTCAATATCCCTAGCCATTAGGGAAATGCAAATTAAAACAATGCTAAGATTCCACCTTACTCTAGTAAGAACGGCCAAGATCAATAAAACAAATAACAACAAGTGCTGTTGAGGTTGTGGAGAAAAGGGAACACTCTTACGCTGCTGGTGGAGCTGTAAATTGGTCCAACCACTTTGGAAATCAATATGGAGGTGCCTGAGAAAACTAAAAATAGATCTGCCATATGACCCAGCTGTAACACTATTGGGAATTTACCCAAAGGGAGATGAGTCATCATACCACAGAGACACCTGCATCACCATGTTCAATGTAGCACTTTTCACAATAGCAAGGATATGGAATCAGCCAAAATGCCCTTCAACAGAAGAATGGATTAAAAAATTATGGTACATATACACAGTGGAATGCTACTCAGCAATCAAAGAAAAAAATGAAATAATGTCATTTGCAGCAAAATGGATGGAATTGGAGAAAATTATCTTAAGTGAATGAACACAAGCCCCCAAAAAGAAATACCATGTTCTCATTCATATGTGGGAGCTGAATCAAATTTAAAAGAAGGAAAAATTCCTGTACAGAAATTAGAACATAATAAAAACTTAATGTAAACTTAGCAGAGAAGGGACAATTCAAGGAGAGGAAAGGAGAGAAGGCTCTAGCAAAAGGAAGCAATGATGGGAGAAGACAGGGGGTGGGGGGACAAGGGGCAGTGAGGCATGAGAGGGAGGTAGACCTCAAAGTAAACAGCCCAACTTTAATAGTTTGGGAAGTAATTATAATAATACCAACAATACCAAATGATGGTAATAATGCAAATGGACTAGATTATTCATATAGTACTGCTGATGATGTAAAAAGATAAATCACTACAGAAGAAAGTGTGGACTTAAATCATAATTGGGATGCAAGGGTATACAGAAAAATATTACCACAAGAAGGCATGCTAGTAGAAGAGAGGCCATTAGTTGGGGGAAAGGGAGGGAGGAGGAGCACAAGAGGGTAAGGGGGAAGTTATCCTTGCAATGTACAATGCATGTCAGAATCAAACACATTAAGTTGTTCATTAAAAATTTCCACTAAAAAATAAGAATGGATAGTGACCATAGACAAGTGAAGTAGGAGATGAGCAAGATTACATATATCACATGAGCATCAGTCCTACAGTTCCTCACAATGCCTAATGTTGTACTTGTATATGCATGCTTAATTAATATTTATGGGATTGAATTCACCCTGTATTAATCTACTAATTTCACATAAGCAAAGTTATTAGAAAGGAAATATTGAACTAATAATATCAATGTGAATATTTGTAAAAGAATAATTCTGACTTTTTCCCATAAACTTTTTCAGTTTTTATGAATGAGCTTGGGTTCTATCCAAGTTAAATCTGATCTTTAATTTTAATAAAATAACTTGAGATACTTTGAGCAACAGACATTTTTATTGATTGATAATTATAATCCATTTGTACCTTGACTCATTCAAAAAGGATATAAAACAGCTTTATCTTTATTTGTAGTTTATGAGGGGATCTATGGGTATTATTGTGACATTCCTTAAAAAATAAGAAAATCAGTTCTGAGAAGTTAAATGATTTACCAAAACCAGACAAAAAGTAAAATGCAGAGTGAAGACTCATACCCAAATCATATGGTTTCAAATCCAGTACTAAACTCTCTTTGTACTATGCAGCTTCTTGGCTGCCTACATGAAGCTCCACAGCAGGCTTTATTAGGGACAGATCAAGTCTTTGTTCTTTCTTTGTTAATAAAATGTTGGTGGGGTACAGAATAATAAGGTTTCTACTATTTCTATTGTACACCTATTACATTGTTTCTGGTTACACTTTCATCAACTTAAGTTATGGAATGCTTTGATTAATACATAATAAAAATCTTATGCAATTATGGGTTATATTCCCCTATTTTTCCCATGTATTTGTGTAGTTACAGATCTAATTTTACTAATACTTCGCCTTAGTGCAGTGTCTATTCTCTTGCACTCTAAGCTTCAGAACCTAGGACAGTGACTGCATAAGTACTTGTAACAAATCAGTAGACATGATTATGAGTGTGATTTTGAGGACTTCTGTTATATTTCCACAACTGTTTGTTTCTGAGGACAGCATTGAACTTCTCCAAGCCTACTGTCTTACCTTCATGGTCACTGTTAACAATGTTTGTGTTCACCATCAAAACTGCTAAGTTGCCCCAATACATTCTTGTGACTCTTAAGTACATCCACAGTCCAGTTAATGATTTTATATGAACAGATTAGCATTGTCAGAAAAGTGAAAGTCATCACACTGAAACTGTGATGGAACATATATACTTTGACCTTCCACATCTGCTTTTAACTAATGGACAAACTTTAATAATTACTGTATACTCAGCAGAAGCATCTGGAAGATATGTTAATACTAGTTAAAGCAGATACCAGATGGGTCAGTCAGTCTGGAACAGATGGTAAATTGATATTAATTAATTATAATCCTGGACCTTCCCACCATTCGTGACTCTCAGTGTCTATGGATAAGTTTATTATTTGGGGCATGTTTCAGTTTTCTGAGTTCCTCCTTCTAAACTGTATAGTTTTAAGAGAAAAAGAGAATTCTCTTTGATCGGAGAATATCTTGAGACCTCAAGACAATTCTGGGATAGAAAAAAATGTACTCTGACAAACTCATGATATTGTGGTAGAGCTGGGAGGTTCAGCAGTGTTATTATTGCCTCAGATCTAGGATTTTTCTGTTCTTTCTCTGTCAATTAATGCTACTGTCTTCCCACAGTCCTCCTCTCCCATTCTTTACTGTCAATGAAATTACTTGTGGGAATTTCTGAAAGGACCACAGCAAAATGAAGTAAACTACACTCTTATTAATATCTGCACACATATCCAATATTCAAATGTAGAACTCTCTGGAAGGCAAAGTCTGAAGTAAGCAAATGAGAGTTAAATCTTAAGCAGGATTTCCACCACTTTTTAAGTGGAGATCTTGGATGTGGTACATGGAGTAGAGAAATCAAGAGATGGAAAAAGTGAACTTGCTGGCCCTGTGGAGCAGCTTCCACCTCATATTGAAATGGAAGAGAGCTCAGAGAGAGTGAATGTACTTCATTTCTATCTCAGTCAAAAGTTTTCTTTCCTAAATTTAAAATAGACTGCTCTCTGCTGATAGGAAATATCTTCATTATGAACCATTCATCTTACTAACTACTGAGAATATACACAGAGCACACTACACATTAAAAGTTAAGATTTTTTTTTTGATCCCTTAGATTTTGTTGCATTTTTCCCTTCTGATTTTACCCAGCGATAACTACAGATACTAGATGGGTGATTGCTGGGACCACAGCAGAGTATCTTTGGACTTCTAAAGAAGTCAGAATAAGTAAGCTTGCCATTATGAACTTAAACAGCAAAGTAAGTACAGAGTAGATTGGGACAAAGCTATGAAAAACCACCCTAAAAATAGACAATATCTCTAAAATTAACAGAGAGATAACTAAAGATACCGCCATACCTAGTCAGAAGTAGGCAGGGGCTGGAGGTGGGAGGAGGCACAGTTAAGCTCCAAAGGGAGTTTTGGGTCCTACAATGGTAGTGCATAATCCCAGAAGCACAGTTGCAGGAGAGAAGATTCCCCTTCCCCCATGCAGGAGTAATCCATGCTTCTGAGGAAGTTAGCCATGTCTGAACTCCTAAATCCAAGACCATTATCATTTGTCACTGCAGACTCTTGAAAGTATGCCCCAGACAGAGATGTACTATATCACTTGTTCTTAGGGGCCATCGAGTCGCTATCGGACTCATAGCGACCCAGCGTACAACAGGCGAAACACTATTTATTGTCAGTGTTTCTCTGCTGTTCATAGGGTTTTCAATGGCAGATTGATTTTTGGGAGTGGGTTGCCAGGTTCATCTCCCAATACTGCAGCACCTGGTGTGCCCTGGCAGTCTCCCATCCAAGTACTAACCAGGCCCAATCCTGCTTAGCTTCCAAGATCTGACAGGATCGGATGCCACCGGGCTATGGCTGCAGGCACTATATTACTAGTGTGTAATAATTATTTTTCTTGGTAAGCATGACTAAACCACGCATGAACCTAGACAACCAGAAATTTAAGTTGTGCTCCTCAGAACCCTAGAGTTCTATACAGTTATCTCTGCCCTGACTTGGGAAGTACAACTCTGGGATGAGCACCCAGAGTTTTCCCTTCAAGCCCTCCTACCCTCAACTCCATCAGCATTTCCAACAGAACAGCTCACCTGTTTTCATCTATTACCCTGGAGTCCTGCACAGCATCTATTTGCATTCAAATTCTTCCACTTTAAAAAGGGTACTAAAACTCATCCACATCCATAATACAGACTGATGAGCTTCCTCCTTAGAGTCTTCTCCATGAGCTCCACCCTCCTGCGAGAAATCCCCGGATATCTTATCTATAGCATGAACCTCTAAGAGATTCTCTAATGAAAAAGAAGCACAAGGCCAAACAACCTCAGAAATGTTCACAAAAAGTGAACATGCTGTGCAGAAAGAAAAGATTCTTAATCTCTTGACCCTTTCCACTTAAGGACAATCTCTAAATTTGAATCAATTGTGGACTCTGAGCTAGATGTGTGGCACATGCCTGTAGTCCCAGCACTTGAGAGGGTGAGAAAGGAGGATTGTGAATTTGAGGCCAGCCTGCAAGCAAGGCACTACAAAGTGAGGCACTGTCAAGAAATTAAAAAAAAAAATCCCTTCTACAAGGCATTGAAAAGTATAGGTTACTTTTGCCTCTTACAATGATTGGGAATTATTATTTTAATCTGTACTAGGGGCCCAGAATGTTAACTATTCCATAATATATGAAACAGTTCTACATAATGAAATTAGGACCTCCCTACCAAACACCAGAATGCGAACATCATAGTTGTTTTAAAATACTACAGAGCCACAGTCTATTCTGAAGCAGTAAAATCATGAAGCATTTTCCTAAGACTCTTCCCAGAGGTTAGTGAATGTAGATATCTGAACTTTATATAAATGAGTGCATTGCACAGTCATGCCATAATATTCAACATATGATGACTATACACTAGTATTTCCTAATTCTGTACTTTCTGAGCATCATTCAGATACCCATGTGGATCTGTTGATGAGTTTTCCATTCCCCACATCAGTTATAGTCTCATTGTAAATTAATAGCCATCTGGTTTTTTGGTATTAGTCTCTCATGAGCTTGGGTTAATATGAGCTGGTCCATGAGATAGAAGTGTTCTCAAACACTAATTCACTCACTCCTAGTCCAAGGATAAGGTAACCTTCCAAGCCTGAGCCACTTCAGGGGACTCTAGAGAGCCTGCTGGCCCCTCTTCATAGTAGTCTTATCTTAATTTGAACCTTTTTTCAAACCTTAGGGTAAACACTACTCTTAAAGAAAGTACAGATACAAGAGTAGATTAGAAATTTGATTCTAGACTATGACTTTTGAAAGCTTGTGAATAAAACTCAATTTATAGTCTTCCATTGCCATAAATTGGGATGACATCAGGAAAGGGTGCCAAACACATAATATTAAGCAGAAGATTGGGGCTTACCGACATTATGCATTAACAACAGCAATGCAATCCTTTTTCTTTTCTCTTTTCTTTTACTTTTTAATGCTGCAGAGGTTGAACCCAGGGCCTCATGAAAGTGCTCCACTACTGAGCTGTACCTCCAGGCCATTTGTTTTGAGACAAGGTCTTATTAAATAATTCAGGCTGCTTCTGGCCTTGAAATTATGATCGTCCTGTCACCACTTCCTGAGATGCTGGCATTAGCAGCATGTGCCACACACCAAGTGCAAACCCATTTATGTAAGATTTTGCTCTCGTATTCCACTGCTGCTTTTAGGTGCCATTGAGTCAAGTCCAACTCATAACAAAACCTGTGTACAACAGAATGAAACACTCCATGACACTGTATCATGCCTGGCATGATGTCAGTGCTTCTCTGCTATTTATATGATTTTCCATGGCTGATTGTTTCAGGATTATTTCCAGAGTTGGCTGCCAAGTCCTTCTCCCACTTTTGTTGTGCTGGAGATCAAGCTATGGGCCTCAGAGCATGCAGAGAAAGTACTCTACCCATAATATTCTCCTTTTGCTTTGGTGTAATTTTACTCATGGAAATATTACACAATATGACTAACTCATAAAATTTTAATAGAATTAGACACATGGCTATAAATATCACCTGTTACTGTAATTATTAAGCAACCTTAGGCCTCAGAATAGAATGAAGTAGAGTTAGGGAAAACAATTCCTTAGGAAAAATTGTTTGCCAATTCCATGTGTTATGGAGAAGGTTCTCTTTAATTTAGTAATCTAACTCAGAGTTTAGTGAATATAAAAGATCTAGAGAATTTCAATCTCTGTTCTTGGGAACTCAGTGTTCTGTGACAAACAGAATTCATATATTTCTTCCTAAATGGTCAGAGATCATCATCAGTATTTAATGATATTCAGAATAGAAAAAGCACAGATGGTTTTAGCTCAGTTCGTAGAGTGCTTGCTCCACACACTCTGAGGCCCTGGGTTGGGTTTCCAGCAAAAAAAATGGGAGAAGGACATGGAAGTCCACTGCTGAAACAGTCTTGAAGTAGTTGTTGTTGTTGTTAGGTGCCATCGAGTTGGAATCCGACTCATAACGACCCTCATAGGGTTTTCAGTGGCTGACTGTTTCAGGATTGCCTTGGGAGTGGGTTGCCAGGTCCTTCTGCCAAGCCTACAGCACCCAGTATTCCCAGGAAGTGTCCCATCCAAGTACTAACCAGGCCCGACCCTGCTTAGCTTCCGAGATCAAACGAGATCGGGTGCGTTCAGGGTGGTATGGCCATAGACCTTGAAATAGTAATCCATTGAAAACCCTAAGTGTAGCAAAGAAGCACTGTCAAACACAGTACTTCTTTCATTCTATTGTACATAAGGTCACTATGAATCAGACATGACTTGACAGCATCTAACAACAACAATAATATAATATAATGAATACTTGATAAACCTTCACTTCCCTGATTTTTATTTTGTTTTGTTTTGTCTGAGACAGGGTCTCACTATGTAGCACCAGGCTAGCCTTGAATTCATGATCCTCCTGCCTCATTCTCCCAAGTGCTGGGATTACAGGCATCCCAGGTACCACCACACCTGACTACCTTTTTTATTATTAATATTTCTGTTGCATATTATATATCTCTAATGTGGTAATAAAAAAAAGTCAAGTCCCTAAAATAACATTAGCCTAGTAACTACCATTTCTGAGTGCTGGATATGAACAACACACTTTACATATTGTTGAGTGCCTTATGAGATATAATTTTTTCAATACAAAGAAGCTTCAATATAGCTCTGTCTAAATGAAGGTAGCAGATCCCATAGACAGATGTTTCTCTGTTGAACAATACTCCATTTCCTAAATTCTTGAAGGTATACAAATATACCATAAGTAGCAACCATTTTGTTACAGGAAGGGGACACAGAAAGGAGACCCAGATTCAACACCAAATTCCACCACTTTTGTACAGATTTTGACCCTAAAGAATCTATTTCCAAATTCATAAAACTCCTGGACAGACTAAGTAACAGATGTGAGGTTTTGAGAAGATGAATACAAACTGTTGTTTGTAATTTTTTACATTTGCCTTTGCAAATGTAGATCTAGGCACAATAATTCCTGTCCTGCTTTTTAACCTAGATTGAGACAGACCAAAAAAATAACCAAAAAATGGCTGGAGAATAACTTACTTTCTTCTGAGGTGGAAGAAAACTTCTTTCATAGGTAAAGCATCTTATAATGACAGCAGTGTTACTATTTACAAAGGTTCACAATTATGCAATACATTCTCATTGGTTACAGAGGAAATGTTTCTCCTGGTGGACAATGGTGGATAATCCACTACATTTCCAAAATTATATATAATGTTATACACACATACACACAAATACATGCACACACACACACACACACACACACACAAATCCACAATGAAGAGAGGACAGATATGATAGTTAATCTTGATTGTCAACTTGATTGGATTCAGAAGCACCTAGGGGATTAGTAAAGTACACTTCTGGATGTTTTTGTGAGGGCAGTTCCAGAGAGGATTAACTAGGAGTTGTAGACTTTCCCTGAATGTGAGTGAATCTCATAGGCTGGGAATCAAAATGGAATATAAAGGTAAAAAGGAGAAAGCCCCAAGCACAGATTTCTCGTCTGTGCTTCCTGCATTGTGAGGTGAAGTGCTCTTCTCCTCCATGCCCTCCTTAATACTGTGAGCTGAATAAATCTTCCTTCTCTTTAAGTTGTTTCTTTCAGATATTTGCCACAGCAACTAGTCTGACTAACACAACAGAGGACCCAAAGACTTCTGATGCACCATGTGTTACGGCAATATGAGTACATATGAGTCATGACTGGTGTGGTTGTCAAATACAAGTTTCAATTTGTATGCTTTCTTTATCTCTTCCTGTCCTTCCCAGCCTGACCCCCACCTCTATCCCAACACTGTTAATGACAATAGCTGTTTAAGGGATTTGGTGCTTCCTGTTTGCTAACAGGCTGTAGAGATACTATTTAGATAATAGGCCACAATGGTCCCATGGAGAGGCCCTCTTTTCTCTACACAGCTGAGCTTTGAAGTGGCATTCCTGTCACATAGAAACAGAGGATATTAAAAGTACTGTGGCTTATTAATGCCACTTATTTTAGGAGCAATGAATTTGAACTTGTGGTTGAGAAAGGTTCTACTTTGATATGGACTTATAACCTCTAGAGGTCACTTTAGATGGTAATCAGGAGGTAACAGCATCTGTAGATTGAACTTCATAAATGTTAATATCTAGACATATGTGATCTCTGGTGTTTTAGATTTCTATGATGCAAATCTGTACCCATGCAGAGTCTACCACAATAACTCTCCCTGAAATAGCTTCTCATTGTTCTTGGAACAAAGCTTAAAATACATAGCCTACTCTATTGTGTCCTGCCTTATCTAGGTCCCCTTATGTGTCCAGCCTCCTCTCTTTCCATTATCCTACATGCTCCATAGAGAATTAACTGGCTACTACGCAAGTGATCCAAATCCTTAGTATAATACCAACCAATATTTCAGCAGAGGAGTGTGTGTGTGTGTGTGTGTGTGTGTGTGTGTGTGTAGAATGATGGACTGAAATGCTGACCCAAAATGCATGTGAAATGCAAAGGACTAAAATACAAAGTCAGAGATGGTGTGGAAGAATAGCAAAGCAGGAGATGCTCTGCCCACAATCAAGGGGTGTTACAAAGCTATAGGAGCAACATAGTATAGGCATAATCATATATAAATAGGTTAAAAGAACAAAAATAGGGAGCTCAGAAACACACCCACAAGTATATGAATACACATGATAACAATAATTATATTTCAGAGCAGTGGGTATAAGATAGTCATTACAACAAATTATGCTGAATTATATCCATACAAGAGAAAAATGAGTCTGAACCCTACCCCTCATACTGTACACAAAAATCAACCCCAGGTGAATTTAGGTCTAAATATAAAGTGAAAAACAATAAAACTTTTAGGGAGAAAATATGGGATATTATTTTGGAGTAAACAAAAATTTCTTAAGTAAAATATAAACGATAACAAAATGTCAAAATTTTGTAGTGCCAGAACCAAACCCAGAGCTCATACTAGGCAAGCATTCTACCAGCAGATACAACTCTAACCCATAAAAACACTTCTGTTGAAAAAACATGAAGAAAAAAATCCCACCACCACCACCACCAACAAAACATCATTAAGATAATGAGAAGGCAAGACACTTAATGGGAGATATTTGCAACACAAATATCTAACAAAAGATTTGTACAGGGTAACAATGACCTATCAAAAGATTTGTACAGGGTAAAAATTTCTATTTTCCAAAAGAGAAAAGACACAAATCAATAGAAAAGTAGACAAGATAGTCAAAGAAGCACTTTATACAAGAATATATAAAGGCACTCAACCTAGTCATCAGATATTTGCAAATTAAGATGATACTAAAATATTAAAGCATATCCACCAGAATAACTAAAATTAAAAACTGACAGTCTCCAATCATGGTAAGGATGTGGCATAACTGAAAATTTTATATCCTGTACTTGGTAATGTAAGTAGAAAAAACCATGCTGGAAAACTTATAATTTTTATATAAATTGATTATTGTAGAACTTGTAACAAGTAATTCCATTCCTAGATATATACCCAATAGGAATAATTAGATAGGAGTGTGTGCACAAGAATATTCAAAGTAGCAGAATTTATGTTGTTCTTTTTAGGTGCTGTCCAGTTGGGTCTGACTCATAGTGACTCTATGTACAACAGAATGAAGCACTCCTAGACATCAAGCCATGCCCGGCACTATGTCAGTGCTTCTCTGCTGTTCATAGGGTTTATTCTGATTGTTTCGGATTGGACTGACAAATCCTTCTCTTATTTTTATGATGGTGGGTATTAAACCCAGGGGCTCAGAGAGTAGAGAGCAGCAGTCTACCAACTGAGCCAAGCCCCAGCCCCAGCAGAATTTATAATAGCTCCAAATTTAAAGCAACTCAAATGTCCATGAGTGGTAGAATGGGTAAATAAACTGTATACTCATGCAAGAATATGCTATATGCAATAAAGATTAAATAAGCTAAAATTACACTGTGCAAAGTAGATGAATCTCCTAAACATAATATTAAGAGAAATAGCCAGACACAAAATACTATACAATTCAATCATATCTATGAAGTTCTAAAACAGGGCAAAGCTATTTGGACAGTCAGTCCAAATATTCATCTCCAGAGGGGGTAAAAACATGAAGGACGCATGGAGTAGTGTTTCTGGGATGCTGGTAATATTGTTTCTTGACTTGGTGTAAGTTAGACTGGCATGTCCAATTTGTAAAAGATCATTGGCCTATATATTTGATATGTGCACTTTTCTTTATGGAAATTTTGCTTGAATAAAATTATTCACTTTTTAAAAAAGCATTTTGGGAAGAGAACATCAGTGCAACTATTTACTCTTGTTTGGGGGTTTGCTCTTAAAGATTGGTAAATGAGAAGTGCAGGCAAGCCTAACTTAACAGAAAAAATGTAAAGAGACCCCAATTGTTTGAGTCATGACTGCATTTCGTTACTTTTCATCCTACTTTATTATATGATTTATTCTTAATTTTATGTACATTGCTTTTCTATTTGTTGTTTTGGTTTTTGGTTTGGTTATGGTTTTTTGTTTTGTTTTGTTTTTTAGACTGAATCTCTCTACATAGCCATGGCTGGCCTTGAACTTGGAATCCTCTTCCCTCTGCCTCCCAAGTGCTAGGATTACAGGCATGTGCCACCACACCCAGCCAATATTTTTTCACCCTTCTAGTTTCTGACTTATTTTCTCACTTAGCACTTGCATCTATGTAGTATTTTTTGGGTTTATATTTTTCAGTTTTTTTTTATTTTAACTTCTTAACATTAGTATATATTCATTGTACAAGATGATGAGTGTTCTTATGACATTTACATAAATATATATCATGGAATTTGCTCATGTTCACCCCATTACCCTCTTATGTACCCTCTTCTGCTGGATGCCTTCTTCATTCCAAATAGTTCTCCTTCTAGTTTCATGTCTTTTACATATACATTTTTTTAAAGTATAGATTCCGCATATGAGAGAAAATGTGAAATTTGTCTTTCTGAGTCTGATTTATTTTGTTTAACATGATGATGTCTAGTTCCACCCATTTTCCTTCAAATGACATAATTTTATTCTTCTTTACAGCTGAATAGAACTTCATTGTGTCTGTATACCACATATTTTTAGCCATTCATGCACTGCTGGGTTCCTAGGTTGATTCCATAACTTGGCTTGTATGAATATAATGCTGTGATAAACACGGATGTGTAGGTATCTCTATTGTGTGCTGACTTTGATTCTTTAGATATATACCCAGGAGTAGTATGCCTGGGTCATGCAGTAGTTCTATTTTTAGTTCTTTGAGCACACTCCATAGTGATTTCCATGATGGCTTCACTAGTTTACATTTCCACCAGCAGTGTGCTGTTGTTGTTAGATGCCCTTGAGTCAGGTCCAACTCATAGTGACTCTATGTACAACAGAACAAAAACTAACTATCCAACACTATGGCATGCCCAGCAACATGTCAATGCTTCTCTGCTATTCATAAGGTTTTCAATGGCTGATTGTTCTGGGAGTTGCCAGGTTCTTCTCCCAACCTTACAGTACCCAGTATTCCCAGACAATCTCTATCCAAGTACTAACCAGGTTTCACCCTGCTTAGCTTCTGAGATCAGACAGGATGAGAAGCCAGGGTGATATGACTGTAGATTTAGGGTTCCTTTTACCCCACATCCTCTACAGCATTTGCTGTTGTTTGATTCTTTGATGGAAGTCTTTCTGACTGGGGTCAGATTAAATCTCAATGTAGTTTTGATTTATATTTCTCTAATAGCTAAGGATGCTGAACATTTTCATATATTTATCTCTCAGTTGTACTTCTTCTTTTGAGAACTGTCTGTTGAACTCATTTGCCCATTTATTGATTGGATTATTTGCAAACCTTTTTTTCTCCTGTGATGCTGGGGATCAAACCTACAGCCCTGCACATGCTAAGCAAGTGCTCTATCACTGAGCTACATCTCCAGCCTGCATATGTTTTCATTTTCCATAATAAAAACCACTTTTTTCTAAAAAATTGTTGAGATGCAAAACCTGATTTGTACCCAAGTCAAATCAACCACTGCTGTCAATTTCTACTTAATGTGTTAATCTCCTAAGGAAACCCAATCATCAAAGATTTTTGTTCACATAGAAAAGATCCCCTGCTGGTCACTTGAATCTTTGGAAAGTTCTTTCTTACATATTCTGTTTTTTAATCTCCTTTGAAATAAAGATGTTCACTATTTCCTCTTGATTCAGACTCCCACCAGCCAATTTCATTCTCTCCAACCCCCACATTATTGTCTGATAAATGACTGCACGATGAAAATAAACCTCAGTGCAGAACACATAGGGAAGGAGATAAGATTAAAGAACATGAACTGACACTGAGTCTAGATGCCACACCAGCAAGAGGCCTCGTGCCAAATCAACCAAGAAGGAAATGATTAATTATGGGAGTGCAGCAATAGAGATGCCCCCAAGCGTTTCAGTGAAGTTGAATGACGCAGGTTAGAGTCCAAAATAACAGGACAATTGATTTGAGCATGGGGAAAACACTTTTTAAAAATTTGTATGTCACATGCAGATGGCCCTCTTTTAAAAAAATCATCAAGAAATGCTTTAAAAGATCAATACAACAAAGCTACAGATAATTTTATTTTCTATATACTAAAATGTTCTTTCTAAATGCGAGGATAGGGTTAGTAGTATACAAAACCAATTTATTTTTTGAAACTATGGAGAAAATAGCTGCCATAGGAAGTCACTGCTCACCATATGTAAAATTACATAAATCTGATTTATTTTTACTTTGAAATTAGCATTTTATGTACTGTTTTATAACATTTTACAGTTTTTTTTTTCTTTTTCAGTTCTACGGGATTGAACTCAAGGTCTTATGCATGCTACACCAGAACTCTGCCACTGAGCTGCACCCCCACCCACTTTTATATTTTTATTGTGAGACAGGGTCTCACTAATTTGTGCAGGCTGCCTCTGGCCTCGAACTTGCTATCCTCCTGCCTTAGCCTCCAGAGTTGCTGGGATTACAGGGATTTTAGGCATGCACCACTCACCCAGTTTATACCATTTTCACTTCTCTTCAAGGTTGACCTTTTGTTATTTTTTTTTTCTCCTCTTCAGTCCGGATGAAGTAACTGAGCCCTTCCAGGTGTGAAGCAGAGTGAAGCTTTCCTTTGTCCTACAATCTAGCTCTACTAGCCTTCTTGCCTCTGCACCAGAAAGGATAAGAGAAGTGGGCTCAATTTCCTTACTAACTAAATGGTAGCTACCAGTTGGATGTTAGGTAAGCCACAAAAATAAACCCTTAAAAGGACTGGGGATGTAGTTCAGTGGTAGAGTGACTGCTTAAAATGTGCAAGGCCCTGCGTTCTATCCTCAGCACTACAAAAAAAAATAATAATAAGATAAATAAATAAATAAATAAATAAACCCTCAAATACAGCTCTGTCCCTTGGAAGTTCTAAACCAACATGTACACCCACTGATCCAAGCATTATGCTGATTATACTGTGAGATTCCAGATTTGAAACACTGCAGAGAAGAGAATTTGTGATGTCATACCAAAAGAAGCAGCGACTCTGTGTTTCTTTGCAATGAAGAAATGAACTGAAATCAATCAAGAAAAGCATCAAAACGTAAAATATATCCCATCTTCCTTGTACGCAGTGCCTGAATTTCTCTTAATCATATGTAGCCTAGAGGTTGAGTACAGAGGGAGATTGGAAAAGGAAGTTAAGCAGAGGCAAGCCAAGAAAGAAGCCTTGGGTTCCTTAGAGGATGTTGAGTTACCATGTAGCAGTACTGTGCTAGATAATAGTAACTTGTGGGTTCTTTTCAGGATGTGTTTAAGATCCTTCTTTATCCACAACTAGAAATTAAATTGAAATGTGAATTTACCACATGAGTTGAGGCTGAGATTTATTACTTTTTTTCCCCTCTAAATGACAGTAAGAATCATGGTATAAGAACACAGGGAAAACATGAAACAGTAAAGAGAACAGAATCAAAGCAGAAGTAGACCTCTTAACCATACCTGCTAAATCTTCTCAATCAATTTCCTACTGTGGAAGAATTGGGTAAAATTTATATCAAAATGAGCTCTTGTACAAAAATTTGCTTTTCTTTATATAACCAAGCTAACTACATAGTGGGCTGGATTTAGCTCAGTTGGTAGAGTGCTGCTCTGCAGTCTCTGAGGTCCCGGGTTTGATTTCCAGCACCTCAAAAATGGGAGAAGGATGTGGCAATCCACTCCCAAGGCAATCCAAAACAATGAGCCATTGAAAACCCTATAAGGGTTGCTATGAGTTGGGTACAACTCGACGGCACCTATCAAACAAAATCACCAAAACTATATAATAACATGATTATAAATAATTTCAACCCATAGTTTGTGCTCATGCATTCTAAGCTACTTTGTTTTAGTGCTACACGTAGAATACTTGTCCACAACTGGCACATCTGGATCCTGATGTGCTGGTTCAAGGGTTGGCATCAATAGCTTGGGTATTTTCTATCTTTCTGCTCTTCAGTGTACTGATTTTCATCTTCAAGTTTGTCCCCTTACAGCCACAGGAGAGTGATTTCGGTCTATGTACACAATTATGTCAAAAAAACAAAAAGGAAAAATTACTCCTCATGTGTCCCTTTCACCCAAAGGAAAAAATTTCGAAGAATCTCCCAGACTTTGTCTTACATCACATTGGTTAGAATAAGGTCATATGCATAAATTTAAAAGCAGTCACCAGCAAGAAGAATGGGATTATAATTCCTGGTCTAGAATAATTATGATTTGTGTCCTGAGACTGAATTGCCTTTCTTATGCACTCTGCCTTCTAAAATCTAGATAAAACTGGAGTTCCATTAACATGGGAGAAGGAAAGAGCAGTGCATGGGATGGTAACAAACCCCATATGGCACAAGTACCTTCATAAAGTTCTGAGCTAAGGAAGTTATCAAGCATTATTACACTTAGATATTGGGACCAAGTAATAAACAAGTAATAAACTATGGCATAAGGGTGCTCTTTCCCATAGTGGGACAGTCAATAGATAGTTGTATAAAAGCAATTTGTTTTTATGAGTAACTGGCCAATCCTTGGCATTTTAGAATCAGGGGGTGTGGGCTGAAAGGCATGGCACCAAAGGCAAATAAAAATAATAAAGTCAGATAGAGTGTGTGGCTGAAGGTTCAACCTGAAAACGTAGGCAGTGAGTCCCCATGTTCAAATAAAAGGCAACAGGTCAGACACCAGAGGCATCGAACAGGAAAGAAATAATTCAATGAAAGGACCTAGGACAAGTATACAGTATTAAATAATAAGGTAAAAAAATTGAATATGTCAAATAGCTTAATAAAAGCACATGGGCTAAACTCCTAAAGGACAAATTAAAAGTATATACTTTTAAAGTCTTTTATCTATAAACATATACTTAAAATATAAGCAGGCATAAACTTATTACACCAGCTAAATATCAGTCAAAAGAGGCCTTATGAATAATATTAATACCTGACAAATTTTACTTTAAAGTAAAAAACATTACTAGGGATAAAAACAGCAACTGTATAATCATATCATGGTTACTTCAATGGACATATATGAATTCTTAATTTATATTACCCCCTCCAGACAAAAAATGCAAAACTCATCCAGAAGAAAATTTGTTTTGTTTCTGTACACCTCAAGTGAATAGCAAAACTTTTGAAATATGTAAGGTATAGCAATCAATACTACAATGAGACCACTCCAGAACCTACCATTCAGTTTAAGTAATATTCAAAAATAATTAACCAATGTACCAACAGAATTGTTGCCATTGTTGTTGTTGTTAGGTACCACCAAGTTGGGTTTGACTCATAGCAATCCTCATAGGGTTTTCAAATGGCTGATTGTTTCAGGACTATTTTGGAAGTGGGTTGCAATGTCCTTCTCCCATTTTTGCAGTGCTGAAGATTGAAGCCAGGACCTTAGAGAATACAGAGCAGCATTCTACCAACTGAGCTAAAGCCCAGCTACACCATCAGAGTAGGAAATAATTAATACACCTCACAACAACAACGTCTTTCAGCGTTCTTTTTTGTTTTTGTTTTTTTTTTCCAGGTAAAAATGAGTAAGGATTCGGAACATTTGAACAACATAATTAGCAAAATTGATTTAATAATACCACTCTGTAAAATTAACCTTTTTCTTCATAGTTCACATAACACAAACTCTGTGGTTCAATTCCTGACTGTTTTCTCTTCCACCAAATAAAAACAACACATAATTCTACCAACTTGCCTTGGCCCACATGGCCATCTAGATTCAAAGGTGCAGAATACCTAATATGTATTATTGCGTGTTTTTCTCAAAATTTCTTTTGTTCATATTATTTAGACTAGCTTGTAGGCTATTTGATGTCAGAAACATGTTCTAAATTTATCAAGATTGTAGCATAGGGCTCAGTTCACAGTGATACTTCTTTTTTTAGATTAGAGAAACTTAATTTTAGAAAATTATTTTATTTCTCTAAGTTAAAATTAATTTCTTTTTTAAATTAAAAAGCAATCTGTGTTCATTCTTACAAGTAAATAATCAAAAATGGATGAAGAAAAAAATTATTTTGCCACTTTCTTCTTCCCTTAAGATTATCAAGATTACCTATTTACCCGGTATACCTATCTGTCTGTCTGTATTTATTCATCCAACCATATTTACTTATCTTCATTTCTTCTTTGGGAGGTGATGGAGGCTTATGTTTTTAATTGCTATGTTTACTACATGCATTACTTAGAAACTTTTGCATACCTAACAGACCATAAAACTGTTCCCAAATTACTTAATATGGCTCTAATCCATTCCTTTCAATATCTGCATGGCACTATAATACAGAAGCACCATAATTCTTCAGCCATCTGTGATTCATGATTTAGGTTTGTTTCCAGCTTTTGTACCATCCAAACTGCTAATGCTTATTTCTTTAAGGTAAATTACTAAAAAGGAGTTTTGGGGGCCTTTTGGTTAAGCTTTAAAAGCTAGTTCTTGATCACCTAACTAGAAGACAGCTGTAATTCACATTCCCACAAGCAATATATCAAAGGTCAGCTCCTTGCCTTCTGAGTATTATAACATTTTAAACATTTTGTCAGAGATGTAAACTCTGGGGTTAGGGGTGTAACTCAATGGTAGAGCATTTGCCTATTATGGGTACAGCTCTAGTTATGATCCCCAGCACCAGACACACACACACATACACACACACACACACACACACACACACACACACACACACACAGAGGAAAAACCTGGCAGCTCATTTTTGCTTTGGTTTCCATGTCCTTTCTACCAAGGGTTTCAAGCTTCCTCATATATTGACTCTCATTTATATGTCCTTGTCTGTAAATTGCTTGCTTATATTCTTTTCTCATTTTTTCTTTCTTTTCATTTTTCTTTTTCTTTTTCTTTTTCCTTGTCTTTCTTTTCTTTCTTTTTCTTTCTCCTTCCTTCCTTCCATCCTATCTTTCTTTCCTTCTTTCCTTCCTTCTTTTTTAAAATTATCTCAGAAACACTGTTTACAGCCTGGCTCAGTAGCTCCAACCTCTAATCCCACTGACTTGGGAAGCAGAGCACTTGCAACGTATGTGCAAGGCCCTGGGTTCAACCTCCAAGTACCAAGGAAGAAGACAGACAGACAGACAGAAATAAAGAAGGAAGGAAAGGGAGAGAGGGAGGGAGAGAAAGAGAGAGAGAGAGAAAGAAAGGAAGGAAGGAAGGAAGGAAGGAAGGAAGGTAACAGTATTCACAATATTCTATCCTATGTGAAGTTGAGGTGAAGGGGCACAAATGCTCTTTGACCTGAATTACGGCAGCTCTTCCTCAAATCTTCCTTTTGTCTTAGACTGTAAAGACATGGTTCTATTTCTTTGGGAAGTCAAACGCCTCTATTAAAAAAAGCAAAAGAAAAAAAAAAAAGAAGAATAGGAGAAAAAAAGCACTTCTCTACTTCACATAATCCTCTTTGCTGTCCACAAAGGCTGCTGCTGCTGCACAATTCACATGGGATTTACATTGCAGCAACCAAAGAGAACCATATAAAACCCACCTGCAGAGGCCCCGCAGTCTGGAGAGCCAGTGTTCAGGCACCATCCGCTTAATGTCATGCTGCTCTATTGAAAAACGTGGACTCCTTCTGATAGTCTCACTTGAGGGAATAGAAGCCCCAAGCGTGGCAGCCCAAATAACAGGGCTCACACCTTTCCCTGCACCACGCTTTTATCGCACCCTTTTGAACAGTTCCACAATGCATGACTTTCCTTCCTCTGCCCTGCACTCCACTTTTCATATTTCATAAGAGGGCCTCACTCACATTCCTGACATTAATGAGCTTCAAGCTGGCTTTCAGAAAGAAGAATAAGAAGAAAATAGAAAAAGAAACCTCATCTTGCAAGCCAATATGCCCCTAGCAGGCTTCCCCACAGAGAAAGAAGTGAGTCTTAAGGCGGCAGGGAGGCTGACATGTGGAGTAGGAGGCAGCTGTCTGCTTTTATTAAAATGCTACCTTGACCACAGTCTGATTTCTTTAAGGGCCAGTTGCCGATTGTTCAGGGCAGGACCCATGACACATGCTCTGTTGCTTCCGTCCATAAACCCTCTTAGCACACCAGTTGCGGGAACAGAAGCAAAACCTTCCTGCCAGCCAGAGCTGTCACACCCCATCCACCCCCCGCCCTCTGTCTGGCCTCATCAGCTTCTCCAAAAGGCCTTCGCCAGCACATCCAGTTCAGCACAGTTATTGTTTGGCTATTTCCTCATTTCCCATGCAGCATGGCAGTTTATCCTCTGATCCTGTCAAAAAAGTCCTCCAGTGAATTTCAAGAAAAGGATAACACGGATGTGCTTGCAAATTTCAACCCACACAGGAATTAGCTTGAAATGTCAGATGATAGCTGTGCTTGAACAGATTTTAATTTCTTCATGAGATCTCAAATTTTCAATTATATTCCAAGAATATTTTGTGCTTAGAATATTTCATCTTTAATCTAATATGTATTTTTGTCTTAATAAAAACTACTGCCTAAACAGCTTATTCCTTTCTCCCTTTAATAACTTTGCTGTTGTTAGGTGCCATTGAGTCAGGACCAACTCACAGTGACCCTGTGTACAACAGAATGAAACACTCCCCAACACTATGCCAGGCACACTATCCTTTTTATGTTTAAGACCATTGTTGCAGCCACCATGTCAATCCATCTAGTTAAAGGTTTTCCTTTTTTTCGTTGACCTGCCACTCTCCCAAACATGATGTCCTTCTCCAGGGATTGATCGTGCCTGACTGCATGGGCAAAATGCATCAGACACAGGCTAGCCATCCTTGCTTCCAAGGAGCACTCTGGCTGCACTTCTTCTAGGACAGATCTATTGGTCTTTTGACAATCCATGGTATATTCAATATTCATCTCCAGCACCATAATTCAAGAGCATCGATTCTCCTGTCTCCCTTATCAATGCCCAGCTTTCAGAATTATATGATGTGACTGAAAATACCCTGATATGAGTCAGGCACACCTTTATCTTCAATGTGACATCTTTACTTTTCAATACTTTAAAGAGATCTTTTGCCACAGCTTTTCCCAAAGCAATGCATCTTTTGGTTTCTTGACTGCTGCTTCCACAGGTGTTGATTATAGAACCAAGTAAAGCAAAACCTTGGACAATCTCAATCTTTTCTCCTTTCATCATGAAATTGCATGATGACTCAGTTGTAAGGATTTTTCTTTTCTGGATACTGAGGTGCAATCCATACTGAAGGCTGTGTTCTTTGATCTTCATCAGTAAATGTTTCAAATCTTTTTCACTTTCAGCAAGCAGAGTTGTATCATCTGCATAATGCAGGTTGTTAATGAGTCTTCCTCCAATCCTAATGCCACATTCTTCTTCATAAAGTCCAGCTTCTTGAATTATTTGCTTAGCATAGAGGCTGAAGAGATTCGGTGAAAGTATACAGCCTTGATGGACAACTTGAGACCTTGTCAGATCTCAGAAGCCAAGCAGGGTTGGGCTTAGGAATACTGGATGCTTGTAGGCTTGGGAGAAGGACCTGGCAGCTCACTCCCAAAACAATCAGCCACTGGAAATGCTATAAATAGCAGATAAGCACTGACAATAGTGCTGGGCATGGCACCCTGTTTTGTCTGTTTTACGTAGGGTTGCTATGAGTTGGACCTGACTCAAGGACATCTAATAAAAACAACAATGAAATAACTCAATGTTAAGTGAATAAATACAAATTTTAAGACCATTTAGCAAAGTTTTTAAAAATAGAATCATTAGTAATAAGGGTAATAAAACCAAGGGAAAGGAATATTTTAAATTCCTATTCCATTTCTATTTAAGAGGGTCACTATGAGTCAGATCCAACTCGATGGCACTTAACAGCAATAACAACATTCCATTTCTACTCAGTCTCTAGCACAGGGGAAGGAGCTTTCTTTGTAGCTGTGCTAATAAAGGAAGAGTAAGGAATCATCACTGGCATTCAGTTCTTACACTTCCCCTCTCTATTCCCTGCTTCTGTGGTCACAAGCTGAAGTCACCTCTTCCAGATAACTTAGCTATGAAGATTCAGTGAGGCCTCTTTGGAAGTGGCAGAAACAGCAGGACCCGGGATGCACAGGCCTTGCCAGTTCTACTGCCACTAGCTGGGCAGATGCTGCTGGTAGATGCTTCATCAGCAGTGCACCAGGGGCTTCCCTGGATCCCTTCCAACAACCTTCTCAATACCTAGGAAATGACAGGCCAGGATTTTCCTGATCTGATAGTAACTGTGAATGCTAGATCTTTGGGATCAGAAAAGAAACTAAACTCTCCCCTGGAGGTTTGGGATGACAAGACCATAGCCTCCGAGAAAGAAGAGATTTTTTTCAAACTCTATTTCTGCTATGACCCAGTTTTATGACCTTAAGTAAATTATTAACCTTTACAGTTTTCAATTTTTACATGTCAGGGATGCAGTGAGGATAAAGCAGAGTGACACTAGCATGCATATAATATCGCCTCTTGTATGGCACAGACCTTTGTATGGATCTCTAAAGCCTAGGACCATGTCAGTTGCATACTGTGCATTCAATGAATGCTTATAGAATAACTGAAGTACTTAGCTTAATGCCTGGAGAGATGACTCATTCAGTCAGTCCATCAATCGTTAGCTTACTGTTTATTAAGCCTCTGATATATGTTTGTCAAGAGCTAAGCCAAGATACCAGTATGAGAGTCACAGATTAAGACAATAAGCCAACATGAAAGCAGCATCCAAGCCTTTAATCCCCCCACTGCGGTGGTGTCTGTAGCAGGTGTCATCAGAGGAAGCACTGGATCCTGGACAGCTTTGGCTTTCCTTGTGGAATGACATCAGTGAGGGTCAGACAGGTCCAAACAGATGTAGGGAATTATATCATGGTCAAGAGGGTTCTAAACAAAATACACCCATCTTCTGTGGAGCTAGGCAAAGGATTGAGAGGAAAGGGATAGAAGTGGAACTATACCAGGCACTGAGTGAGAATGGGAGAAAGCGTCTTCAAGGTTCCTGCCCTCCTCCCCCGTGAGGAGGTCTCAGCAGAGGCACCTGAGAAGGCCTCTACTGGAGAACTGCAATAGGTAGGCCTCCAAATAGAGATGGCCTGGGCAAGAATGCAGACATATGTAGGCATATGTCCAGCCAACAGCCCTAAGGCCTTCCCTGCAACTCCCTCCTGCTCTGAGGCTGCAATGCACTGGCTGGGCAGTGAGTCTAGTGTGGAGTGGGCAGCATTCCCAATGGGCCTTCTGGATAAGCCTTCGTAAAGCCTCAAAAGTTATACAGCAGCTTTGGCCAGGTGCCAAACTCTTCAGTGCTGCTACCAAACAGTGGATGTGGCCTCTGCCCTGACAAGAGCTACAAATGATGGAATGGGTAGACTAGAAACACGTAAACAAATAAATACATAATTGCCAATTATGATGAAGTACCTGAAGGTGGTGGCAGAGAAGTAACCTACGCTCAGGAGGGAGAATGACAAGATGTCCCTGCATTATTGTAAGTGCTCAAGCTCAAAAGGGAAATCTGAGCTGAGAACTGCAGATGAGGAGCCAGCCACGTGAAGGGGAGAGAGAAGAGAAAGGAAGAGCACATAAGCTACATAAATGTCCATTCATCTACCCTTTGCTACATCAGACTAATTAAATATGCTATGCTTGAGGGGGCAATGTAACTTAAATTGTGCTTCATCCAAATCTGTGCAATAATCTACCACTTTATAACAATATTTTCTTTGATGTACAAAACTGATGCATCCAATTACATCTTATCTGTGGTTATACAGATCTTGAATTCATATGAGTCAGATGTTCCCAGGATCTAAACAATCTTTCATAAACTGGAGTGAACCCACATTATGTAGATGTGTGGGGAGCACCTAAAGTGTAGGTTTTTGCTGAATGTCTTTGGTGTTATTGATCCCTCTTTACCTATTAGAGACTGGACTGCAGAAATCGGTGGTTACTTTTGACTTGGAAGAAGAATTGGTCCGTGGTTGTTTTCCTCAATTGAGGTGAACTCTGGAAATTTCTCAAGGTGCCCTGCCTTCAGCTTGAGCCTGTAAGCCTCTGATATAAAGTTCACTGTCAAGAATAGGCTAAACCTTCCAGTGATTACAAAAAACTATCATTACCTAGTGAAGAGAAACTAACAATTATTTTAAATCTGAGTTGTGCCCAAGACTATTTGTCTTTTTAAAAATCCGTTCCCTTTCATGATCATTGTTTATAGTCATTTCACACCATCCTAAAATTACACGGCTAATCTTTTAAAACTGTTTTTAGAGCCCTTTTTGAGCAAAGTTGTGTCAAGGTGATGAACTATCTATATCCTTGACTTATTTTTTTTTTAAGTAAGAAGAAAATACGATGAAAGGAGAACAGACTTCAAAGCAAGAAAGACCTGAGTTCTAATTGTGACTCTGCCACTTCCACATTGTGTGATGAGGGCAATTTCCTTGCCTCCCTGAACCTCAGTGCCTTGGTAATTGGGTTGGTTACTTTTCACTGGGATATCTAGAGAAGTGTGTGTTTAACAATAGCTATTATTTTAAATAGCCTGCAGCTGTATCACCGTGGCATTTGATCCTGTCAGATCTCAGAAACTAAGCAGGGTCATGCCGGGTTAGTACTTGAATGGGAGACCACCTACAGGTGCTGTAGGTTTGGAAGAAGGACCTAGCAACCCACTCCCAAAAATCAATCAGCCATTGAAAACCCTGCGAATAGCAGAGAAGCACTGACAATAGTGTTTCATTTGTTGTAGTAGGATCACTGAGTCGGACACTGACTCAACTGCACCTAACAACAATTATTTTAAATAAAGCAGGTTGCCTGGAACTCAAAGCATACTGAATTCACCAGACCTTAAAATTCGAAACACTAAGTTGAATTTGGGGGCATCCAGAATATGGGTTTATGGAACTCTATACAAGGCTCTTTTTTTCCCAACCATGTGACTAGGAAAAATGCACCCTGGAAAAGAAAAATATTCTTAAAGATCCATAGGTGACTTTATTGAGTAGTGCAGGGTGAGGATGGTATTTTGGGAGCATATAGGCTCAAGGAAAGTACAGACTCTTTCCTTCCGCCTGAGAGAATTGGCACCTTAGGTCCTTTGTACATTTTCCCTGCAATCATGAGCTAGTAAAGAAGAATCATGGCAGAGCGACTGAGTGCAGACTTATTAGCTGAACTGTCAGGATCAAAGTCTGCCTTTTGGCATGTGTTATTTTAGGCTTGTGTCCTGGGCTAAGTTGCTTACTCAATCTGTGTCTTATCTTCCTTGTTTTTACAAAGCGATTTGGATAACAATTTCTACCTCAGAATATCATTTTGAGACAGAGTGAAATGAGTTAATAAATGTGCTTACAACATTATCTCACCTCAGGTAAGTGCTATTAAAAATTCATCTTCAAAGTGAATCCCAAAGTATCCCCACTGTAGTTTTAAAGTAATTAAATCTGGAATTTGAAAAAAAAAATATTTTAAACAACTTTTATCATTCCTCCTGCAAAAGAGAAATAAAGAATAGGCCCAGTAAGTAGAGGAGAGGACTGTGGTCCAAGGAACTGATCTCTGTAAGCAGTGGGGGCCTGTCTGACCCATACTTCTTTGTGCACAACCAGGGTGTCAGAATTAATTATCATAACCCACCTGGTGGTTTAAATCCAATTTTAATGGTCTGGATGTTTATAAAACCGTGGTTTTAAATTTGTCTTTGAAAAAGTGCTATCTCAATTTTAGAAATCCCCCTGAGCTTTGTGATTCATATCATCACAAATCTGACCTTTCAATGCAAGAGGGGAATCTAAGTTGTTACCTTGACAACAAAAGGTAAGGAGGATGCTTTGGGCGCTAGTGCTTCTGCTATAAATAATCCATCTTTGGCCAGAGAAATATAATGTGAGCATGGAGGAGAATAAGTGAGGTTGGCTATGGAAGAGACTGAACTTTAGGAGATCATTTTAATAACCATTGTTAGAAGTCATCCCCAGAGGCACTTTTGTTGCAATTAACCAATAAGCCAGTAAGAGGGAATGAATTCAATTTCTAAAAGGGGGGATTAATACAAATGAGGGCTGATAGTGATTTTTCATGTGAGAAATTTCTCCGTACTTATTTGTACCATTGTCTGATTCTGTTATTTTCCTTTCCAATATTTATTCTCTGGTTTCCCAATAACCTCTAAAACAGAACAAAGAGATGCTAACAATGAACTTTGGTCCTTCGGCCCTGCTTTCTGTGATGTCAACCTGTATAGTAGCAAGAAAGGAAGGGCAATAAAGTAGGATGGCTTTTAAGGTATTGTGGATTATTTAAAAAGAAAAAGAATCAAAGTCCTCTTTCGGTTGAAAGTAACAAAATACTATTGAATTTATATTTTAAACCAGCTGTACTCATGGATGGGTTTAAGATTGATGACTGTGATTATCCCTTTGCTTGCTGACGTAAATTAGTCTTCTGGGAAGTCCAAGTTATTTCTCAATAAGCTTTAATAGTCTCTGAGTCAGAGTAGGTGCTGCAGATAATGAGTCTTGCAGGATTTATAGGAAGACAACTGAGAAATTAAGGGGGCATGTCCATCCAATGGCCTTTGGGAACAGTACATAAAAAAATATTTCCTGAATGAGAGCCTTTGCTCTGGTAGTTTCTAGTTGCTTTTCAGTAAATACAATTTACCAGGAAAATTTCCTAAAGTAACCTTCCAGTTCAATGGTATTCTCTATGACTATTAGTGCTTTTTGGGCTGGGGTTTAGCTCAGTTCATAGAATGCTTCTCTGCACTTTCTGAGGATCCAGTTTTGATCCCCAGCACCAATAAAATGAGAGAAGGACATGGCAATCCACTCCCGAAACAATCCTGGAACAATCAGTCATTGAAAACTCCGTGAGGGTGACTAGGAATTGGACCCAACTTGAAGGCACCTGACAACAACAATATAAGTGCTTCATATTGTGTTTGTGGAGAATGTTCACAATCATACCCAGGTGAGCAAAATTAGGTCTTCTGATTTATTTTCTCCAACGGATCTTGTTTTGTTTTTATGTTCCTACTGTGGATGACCATAGGGGAACTGCTCTGGATTAAAAGACACTTAAGAGACATAACAACCAAAGGCAGCATACTGACTTCCCCATTCAAACTAGCCAATTGCAAAAAGGCAATTTGAGACAGATGTTTGAAATGGACTATTAGCTAATCTATGAAATGGTTATTAATTATTTAAGGTGTGATAAGAGCATTATGCTAATGGTTGATATTGCCTATATTTTTTCACACACATGCTGAAGTCCATAGGAGCAAAATGATGTTATGTCTGATATTTGCTACAAAATATTGCATTAAAAAAAGGGGAGTGAGTTATGCTCTTTGGCAAGAATGACAAAAATGTAGAATATGAGTAATAGATATTTAGGGGTTCATTATATTATCCCATTCTTGTGGGGTGTTTAAAAGTATTCATATTTTCAAAAATGTCTCTTCTAATGTAAAACTATCTCTCTCTCCTCTTTGCCAAGATAGTGCCTTAGGACAGCTACTACCGCCTGTTGGAGCAGAGGTGGTAATGAGCCTGCTCTTGTGATATTCTTTAGGTCCTCACTGGGTTGCCCTCTGGAGGTCTGTAACAAAACTCAAACAGGTTGACCTATCATGGATGAGACCTCATGGTTTCTTCTTGTCTTTTATCTCTGTTTTTGTCAGTGCTATTGCTGCTTTGAAGCCTGACTCTGTTTCCTAATAAACACCTGAGCTGGGTGGTCTATGCTGTGGCTAGTAGCTCTAGTTGGCATTTTGCTGTTTCCACAATGACCCCTCCTGTCTTTTGCATTCATCAGCTGATACTCTCAGCTGTTTCTGCATGCTGTCCATGGAGAATCAATGGGACAGATAGGACATTGCATACAATCTTTCAAATACCTTTCTCAACCAGATTTACTTTACTCCCAAGTGCCTTATTGGATATATTGACTTGCCATCAACATCTGGGAATCTCTGAGTAGCAGGCAGTCTTTCCATAATGGGCCCAATGAGGAACAGATCAAGACTTTTTTCTGAAATCACCTAGAATTATCTGAGTTCTCTCTCATCTCCTGAAGTTTAGCCCCTGGCATGACAGGAAAGCAAAGACTTTCACATACCACCTCTTGTGCTTCTCTTCTTTTACCTCCCAGCTTGGTGGCCTAGTACATAAAGTCTTCCTAAAAGGAAGTGGTATTGGAAGCCATATGAAATAATATCATTTGAGTATGTGTTCATTGACTATTTCCCATTAAAATGAAAGCTCTATGATGAAGGTAGTTGTCTGAATCTGTTTTGCTTACTGTTGTATCCCAGGCTCCTGGAGAAATATTTGGTATCATGCTGGATAGGTACATATTGAGCAAATAGTTAATGAACATAGTGTATATCATCTACCACAGTACCTATTTTGTAAATTCACCCGTGTTAGTGTAAATACTTGATTAATGTTAATCGTTCCCAGTAAAACTATTCCGAAAACGTGCCTAGTAAAAATGAACTTCAATTCTTGGTAAACATAATATTCTTAATTCTTTCACTGAGATTCTGATTCTGTAGGTCTAAGATGGGGATTAAAAATCTGTATGTGTTATAAATTCATTTCATCCCCCCAGGATACTCCCATCATTAGTCAACTTTGGGAAATGTGGCCCTAAAACAGCCTCTACAGGTGTAGTTATCTGACCTGGCTTTTGTCACCAGAGACATGGCATACAGTATGACCTCATTACATTTTTCTTGAATAAAAGATAGTGGTGATAATGTGCTAGCTTGTCTCTTTAGGACTTGGTGCTCTCTTTAAAATAACTAGACAGAACTATGAATGTTGGATGGGTTAATCAATGAAAAACCAGCATTTGATTTTCCAGCCTCGTAATATATTTCAAACTCTGTGGGTGCAAGGTAGTTGGGGTTTTTGTTCCTTCCTCATTAATAAGAGACACAAAATGTGGCTATCAAGAAATCAGTCATGTTCTCTTCCAAAGATGAAGTTGGAAAACATATTTACTAAACTGTAACAATTAAATCTTTATTATTAATAGTCATGAAAGAAACAGAAAATCCCCTGTCACATATTTGGATATTGACAGCATAAATTCAGGATTTTTTTCAGTTGTGTTCTGAAAACATTTAGGAGATAAGTAATTAGATGGAATACGTAAAAGCCATATTTTTCCTCTTATCATTTTGATACTTCAGATCCAAACTCTATGACTACAGGAACAAGGGACAGTGGGGAGCTGCAGGAAATCACTGGACTGGGGGGCAGAAAACCTGGGCTCCCAGTCTGACTTGATCAGCTACTAATTTGTTCTGTGATCTTTGTCAAGTCATGTTCCCTCTCTCAGCCTGGTTAGATTCCTTGAGGATTAAAAAGTGGGGCAAGGCAGAGGGTTGAATTGGTTGGGCTTAGGAATTTGTTGAAATTTTTGCATCCCACAGTTGTTTATTCATGGGTGAGGCATTACTCTAGGCATTGAGGCTACAGTGAACACCACCATGAACAAGTCTAACACTTGCACTTAGGAAATTTGTATTCTAGCAAAAGGAGATAGACAATAAAAAGTAGAAAAAAGAAAAGTTCCGATGGATTAGATAGACACATTGGTATGTAGATGCTACCAAGAAAAATTAAGCAGGGGAAGAATGTTGGGGCAACATGTTAAAGATGATAAACACAGAAATCTCCACTGAGATTTGGGTAAAAACCTCTTGCCCTTTGACTACACAGTCAAATCCATAGGGTAAGGCTGTGGCTAGAAGCAAAAATAAAGCAAAAGGCAATGATGTGAATATAAGTTCTACTTTTCTATGAGAGCCACAGAAAAGCAAACTAGTCAATCAATATAACTAGGAAATATAATAGTTACTCAGTTCCACCATTGTTGTATAAGATTTATGTCCAGTGTTGCCAGAACTTTCTCCTTAAGGAAAACTGAAGATCTGTTTTTGTTTGTTTGTTTATCTTCATTTTTATGTAAAAAGCTCTGATTTTTTTAAAATTAGCTATTAGTTTCCTAGGGCTGCTGTAACAAAAAAAGACAGAACAAGTGGCTAAAAGCAACAGCAACTTACGCTCTCAAATCTCTAGAGGCTACAGCATTAAGTCAAGAAAGATGTCAACAGGACCTGCTTTCCCTGAGACTCTGGGTAAAGTTGTTCCTCATCTCTTCCCTGCTTCTGGTGGGGGCCAGCCATCCTGGCTGTTCTTGGCTTGAGCAGCATCGATCCAATCTTACTTCAGTCCTCACAGAGTATTTCTCTCTTAGTGGTCTGTGTGTCTCTATCTCTTCTTTTCTCATGAAGACACTAGTCATATTAGATTAAGGCCCCATCAAGTCTAGTAAGGTCTCATTTTAACTAGATACATCTGTAGTAACCTTATGTCCAATTATGAGATCAGTAGAATGTTAAGGACATTGTACATATGTTATCTAAGTGTATACGTGTGTGTGTGTGTGTGTGTGTGTGTGTGTGTAGTTGTTGTTACGTGCCCTTGAGTCAGTGTCCAACTCATAGAGACCGTTTGTACAACAGGTGAAACAGTATTGTTAGTGCTTCTATGCTATTCACAGGGTTTTCAATGGCTGATTGTTTTTTGGGAGTAGGCTGCCAGGTTCTTCTCCCAAACCTATGGCACCTGGTGTTACCAGGCAGTCTCCCATCCAAATACTAACCAGTTCAACCCTGCTTAGCTTCCAAGATCTGATGGGATTGGATACCACAGTGGTATGGCTGCAGGCATATATATATATATATATATATATATATATATATATATATATTTCCTACTCGTGTGTGTGTGTGTGTGTGTGTGTGTGTGTGTGTGTGTGTGTGTGGTTTAGTAAATGTTTTTTGAGTTCATCTTTGGAAGAGAATATGGCTGATTTCTTAATAGCCATATTGTGTGTCTCTTATTAATAAGGTAACCCACGGCATTGCACCCACAAAATTTGAAATGTATTATGACACTGGAAAGTCAGGTGCTGGTTTCTCATCAATTAACCCATCCAACTTTTATGGTTATGTCTAGTTATTTTAAAGAACACCAAGTCACAAAAAGGCTAGCTAGCACAATTAAATTTATAACGACCATCAATTACTTTTTCTTCATCGTGCCCTAGATAACATTTTGTGTGGCAAATAAATCATGACAAATCATGTATATGGCTTACAGGATATTATAAATTCAGAGTCAAAGATTAAGATGCCTATAATAGGTGTGCAGCTGGGTTTTGGCCCAGTTGCTGGAGAGCCACTATGTGCTCTCTGAGGCCCTGGGTTCAATCCCCAGCACCACAAAAATGGGAAAAGGACCTGGAAGCCCACTGCCACAAACAATCCCAAAACAATAAACCACTGAAAACCCTGTAAATAGCAGAGAAGCACTGACATAGTGCCAGGCATTGCACAGTGTTGGGAAGTGTTTTGTTCCACCAACAACAAAAGATGTATAAGCTTGATGAGAGCAGGCGTGTCTCTGTTTATACATGTGTCCAGAGCACTTGCAGAAGTGATAAGTGGATGAATAAATGAGCAATGATACTTCTTTTATATCTCCAAATACCTGGAAGTTTCTTCCATTACTGGAGAGAGAACTTGACCTCACTTGTAGGTGATCAAACTATACTCAGAGTTTCTATTTTCTGCACCTTTCTACTCAAACTTAAACAGAGTCATATAAATAGTAACCCCCCCTCTCCTCCATCATGACCACACACACAGCCCTGCTCCAGTGTTCCGCATCCCCCTTCCCCTGTTTTGGATCTCTCAGTATCATGAGACTTATGCTTGTATTTGCCTGCAGCCTCAGCCCTGTGGTATCCGATCCCGTCAGATCTCGGAAGCTTAGCAGGGTCAGGCCTGGTTAGTACCTGGATGGGAGACCGCCTGGGAACACCAGAAGCTGTAGGCTTGGGAGAAGGACCTGGCTACCCCCTCCCAAAAATCAATCTGCCATTGAAAACCCTATGAATAGCAGAGAAGCACTGACAATAGTGTTTCCCCTGTTGTACAGAGGGTTGCTATGAGTTGGATACCGACTCAACGGCACCTAACAACAACAACAACAATGCTTGTATTTGAGCCACCCTGAGCCAGCCTGCTCTATTTGTGCTAATTCCTCAACATCAATCTTTCTCTTTTTCTGTGACAGAGATCACCTGTGACTTACCCAATACCCAATCATCCCTTTCATGAAAAGCAGTAAGCCAGGGTAATTTACCTGACTGAAAAGTAACATTTTTAAGCTTGGGTCTTCCACAGGAATAGCTAACTAGGTATAAGTGGTAGTCATGGGACAAGCTTCCTGAAGAGTTCTTTTTTCTGGCCATCTATCCTGTTTCATACTTGATGGGTAAATATGAGAACTTGGGCAACAGCAGTCATTTGGGCCATAAAGTGACTTGACAGTAGACACTGCACACTAAGAATGGTGGAATTGAATGATGGAAGAAGTTCATTGTTGTTGTTAGCTGCCATGTAGTCAATATCCAACTCATAGTGACCCTATGTACAACAGGCGAAACACTATTGGTAGTGCTTCTCTGCTATTCATAGGGTTTTCAATGGCTGATTATTTTTGGGAGTGGGTTGCTGGGTCTGTCTCCCAGGCCTACAGCACCTGGTTTTCCCAGGTGGTCTCCCATCTAACTACTAACTAGGCCTACTCACTTGGCTTCCAATATCTGATGGGATCAGACAGCAAATGTCACAGTGGTACGGCTCCAGGCTAGAAGAAGTTTGGCATCCTGATAATATCTTAGAGCCACAAAATTAGCATAAGACAGTTACTTCCTGGTTTCTTTTATTTGAGAAAGAGAACAAACCTCCTAATTTTCTTCAGCCATACTGGAGGTAATATTTTTTTTCCCCTACACTCCTGCCCTTTTCAATTCCACTCTGCATTTTAGAAAATGACATTTCCCAAACTCCCTTGCTTTCTGCCTTCCAGCAAGATTCAGCTAATGAGGTCAATACTGTAAGGCAGCAGTCCCTGTTTCAGCCCAGGAAAACAGAGATGGACACAAATTCTCCCGTGCGCAGAAAAGGAAGGTAAGCCCAAATATTTCCTCCCCCTTTAGCTCTGCTTCAGGAGAGACTCTGGCAGTAAATGAGTGGTCAGCACCCACTGGACACCCTTCCTTCTCCAGGGCCACCTTTGATGTTTCTTGGCTTGCAGCTGCATGAGTCCAGCCTATACTTCAGAATGCATACAGTATTCTCTCATTGCAGGTCTGAGTGTCTGTCTTTTTTCTTCTATGAGGACCACACCTTAACTAGCCATACCTACAACAATGTTATTTCCAATAAAAAGCCATCTTCTGCTAAGTAGTCCTGGCTCATGGGTTCCAGCACCATTCCCTGCCATCATCTCTCTTCCTGGTGATGGTAGGGGCTTTCTCCAGTTGCTAATCAATAGGTTTCCTCTGAGTCAGGTCCTGACTCAGCTCTTTCTTCATCTGTGCAGCAACTTCATATATATATATATATATATATATATATATATATATATATATACACACACACACACACATATACATATATATATACATATATATATGTATATATATATATATACATATATATATATATATGTCCTGTGATTGAAATATGTGAATCCGCTTCTGTTTCTGACTGGACCCCAAATGTTACAGCCCATTGAATTTTGCCCAAGGGAGGGAAGTTTGGTCTCTCCCAGCAGAACACAATGTCTGACTATTAAATCTTCCTTCAGAGTTCATGGAGACAGCAAAAAACCCTCCATGCTACTAAAGATTCCCAACATTCTGGTTATACCAGCAGATCTTGGCCATTTATGGCTTCTGCCAGCCAGGTGTAAGCCTTCAATGGATCTTACATCAGAAGACAAAACTGAAAGACATTTCATTTTATCTTTGCTGGCCAAGGGCTTATTGTATGCTGCCTTGGTAATTACATCTCTGTCAAAGACTTGCTTTGGGGATAAAAACAGACAATGCATACTCTCTTGCTCAGCTCCTACCCCATGGACAAGCGTAAGAGGAGACCCTCTGATCTCACTACAATAGCCCTATTTTTTCTCTTGAGGCAGTCCATTCCTATAGCACTTCCTGAATGTGCTCGATTAATAATTCAAATTCTTCTTCTGGCTTTTGACCTGCAGCCTGCACAAATATCATCAACTCATGCATTCTCAGAGCTGCTGCTCTGGACAACAAGCTTCACTGACTTTCTGCTTCTTGTGCTGAGGTCTTGGCATGTGTGTGCTGGAGGTAGGAGAGCAAATTTGATTTTGACAGGTTCCTCCCACCAATTTCAGCATTGCACTTGTACAATTGTTCTTCCATCCTAAGACCATTCAACCTTCTTTGAACTCTGTATTGGACCCACAGGGTCCACAACTCCCATTGCTCAGATGTCTTCTGTAAGAATCATTGATAAGCTCACACGTGAGAGCAGTGTTCCAGATTTCTACTGAGACATCATCCATTCTCACATGTATAGCCCCACACCATAAATTTCAGTGTTGGATCACCTTTGTCCCCTTGATGCTTATCTCTTCATAAGAAGATTCACCAATTGCCCCAATATCTCAGGATGGCTCAGAACATAGTTTTTCTATAGTAGTAAAGGGATCTTTGCTTAGTGCATGTGACACAGCCAGGTTCTATGTAGGTCACCAATGCCCCTCCCCAATTTGGAGGGTATAATCCATTCAGTAATGAACCTGAATTTATTCATAAATGATTATAAGCATGCATAGAGTTCAAATGATATTTTAAAATATTTATTCATTATCTCCAGGGAGGTTTCCCTTCAGACCAAGCAGAACTGACCAGAGATGTACACTGGAGAATTCTTTTTTCCTTTTCTCTGCCTTTTCCTCAGGCCATGAAAGCTGCTCCTAATGATTAAGGCCAGCAAGATCTGTCCCTGTTTTTAACCCAAGAAAACAAAGATGGATCCTTCAGTTCTCCAGTATGCAGAAATAATAAGACAAGCAATCTTTTTTGCTATTAATGAACACTTTTCATATAACATATTTGGCAAATGTATACTTGCTCCAGAGGATATCTCATTCCTTTCAAGAGCAATAAAGAGGAGAAATAAAGAAATTGAAATGCTGGGCATGGTGGTACACACCTTTCATCCCAGGGACTCAGGAGGTGGAGACAGAAGGATTGCAAGTTCGAGACCAGCAGCAACCTGCTTAACTCAGTGAGAGTCTGGCTCCAAATACAAAATAAAATATGGGCTGCAGGTGCAGCTCAGTGGTTGAGTGCTTACAAACAGTATGTGTGAGGCCCCAATATTGCAAAAATAAAAGGAAAGAAAGAAAAAAAGAAAAAACAAAGAATGAAATTTAAGGTGGCAGATGATTTCATCTTGTTACAGAAAAGAATAAAGCATTAATTCTTTAACAATAAGAAAACAGTAATGCTAAGTATTTAAGTTTTAGGGAAAATAAAATGAGAGTAAACAAGGATGGATAAGTCCAAGGAATTTCTAAGAAAGGTCCTTATAATTCAGGGCTTGTTTCCTTTAATCTTTCTCTATATAATTATTGTTTTATAAATAATATTTTTAAGTCTATTGTGTCATAATGCTATTAGAAGAATTTCTATAAAGATTAATGGCTAGAAAGATAATGATAGATAAGCAAGTAGCTAAACCAACAACATACACCCAAACGCATCAGTGATGACTGCATCAGAGTCATTAAGTTGCAAAATAATTATTTATTTAAAACAAACAAACAAAAAACACTTCTTTACATGGTGGCCAGGTAGTTCAGGGAACAAAAATAAATTGTGTGTGTGTGTGTGTGTGTGTGTGTGTGTGTGTCTGTGTCTGTGTGTCTGTGTATGTAGATATTCTTTCTACAAGGGCAATTCTCTTTAACAAGAAATTGTTTTAAGGGGCATACAAATGCTGTGAAATGGAAAAAACAATATATTGCTGTGTTCAAAATATCTCCACTTTGTTTAACTGATATCACACACTCCTGGATAAATGGTGAACTAGTTATGTAAAAATAAAATAAAATAAGATTTGTTTGGAGTAACTCTTTATATTTTTGGCATGTTTTTCTCAATTGCTATAGAATAAAGGGGCTGGGATTTAGCTCAGTTGGTAGAGCGCTGCTCTGCAGTCTCTGAGGACCTGAGTTCAATTCCCAGCACCGCAAAAATGGGAGAAGGAAGTGGCAACCCACTCCCAAGGCAATCAGGAAACAGTCAGCCATTGAAAACCCTATGAGGGCCGCTATACCGACTCGACAGCACCTAACAACAACAACATAGAATAAGGAGGTATATTGATGTACCTTTTAACATCAATTCTCATTTCTCATGCAGAGTTGGGAGAGTGCAAATTCTACACTTTAGTGAGCTTCTCAATGGTGCTTAAAGACGTTTTGCAACATTAAGATGTTGTACTCTAAAAGACACAGGCTTTTTTGATGGGGAGGAGGAGGAATACAACTCACTCTCGCCCCCACACACACATTTTCCTTTTTCGATGAAAATACTTGGGAACGTTCAAGAAGAAAGTGTCAGTTGTCTAAAGTTTATGACTCGGTGTACTGCTTGAATCATTCACATCAAAACATTGGTAGCTTTAAAAGAAATGCACTTTTATTTCCAACATACATTTATATTTGGTCAGTGAGTACAACCTACCATCCACACCATGAACTAAGATGTTCTTGGAGAAAACCCTGAGCTATATTTTGTAAAGTCACAAAACATTTGATCTGGAAGGGACTATAGCAATGATTTTCTTTAGCCCCTCAATGACATGAAGATTAGGATAGAAATATCAGTGGATTGCTTCAAGTTTATCAGCTGACGCAACCCACCATCTCTGATTCCCATACCTACCCTGGTTTTAGCAATGAAAGTCCCATGTGCCAGAAAATCTTCAGTCTTGGGATGGTTGCATTTACTAAAACTAGGTATAGTCCTCAGGTGTTTTGACTGCTAATGTACTGTTTGCCCACACATCTTTGTTTTCTTTTGTCTTGTTTTTACAAAGAGTATAGTTGAATACTGATAAAAAAAACAATTTGTATATCTATTTAAGTACTAATTATGCATTTCTTATATGATTAATATATTAAATAAAAATTTTGGTTTTGGTTTTGATGTCTCCATAAATTTGTAGAGAATTAGTCACATATCAGACACACTTAAATATTATTCCACTTCATTTTCTCTCCTGTTTCTTATTTCTTTTTATTCTTAGAAAGTAGATATGTGTTGTTATGCATTGATTAGGCTGATAAATCAAATCAGTAGATATTTTAAATAAACAAGATGAATTTGAGAGATTATAAGTGTTTGCAAGTGTCACTGTGGAGGCCAGGGAATGGATTATCACCATGGAAACTTGCATAAACACTCCTGTGATTATTTCCATGGGAAATCAGATATGGAGCAGATTAGGAAAGAAGGATATATAAATGGAGCTAGCATTCTATGGCTGCAGATGAATTATGTAAGAAGACTGGGAGGTGCTAAAACAAGTTAACAGACTAACATGTATCTGTGTTCACCATTGCTCCATCAACGAGCAAGAATAAACCTTCAGACAAAACACCCAAGTTTAGAGGGTCAGTGTGGCTCATCAGCTACTAAAATAAGATTGGAGGTGATTCCCATCAATTTTTGTGCTCCTTTGTTCACACTGGCTATCATTGCTGGTATAACAAGTTCCATGGGTTTATGACATAATAATGATGATGTCTAGTGTTTAAAAAATGGGAGAAGGGCATGGCAACCCACATCCAAGGCAATCCCGAAACAATCTGCCATTGAAAACCCTAAAAAAAGGGTCGCTATGAGTCGGACACGACTTGATAGCACCTAACAACAACAACAACAAGTGTTTGTTAAGTGCTTATTACATTGCAGAGGCTATAATAAGCCTATTTTGAATATCAAGTTATTGAACCTGAAAAATAACTATAAAGAAATGTATTATCCCCATTCTGCCAACAAAGAAACTGAGACACAGAAAAGTTAAATAGCTTGCCCAGGATCACACAGAAAATGGTAAAGCCAAGATTCAAATCAAGCAGTCTAGTGGCAGAGCTACATTCATAAATTCTGTACTCTGATAAGAAGTTGAAGTACTTGTCTCTGAAGTGCTTCACATGTAAAAAAGGACAGAAACATAGTAACAAATAATAACACCAGGGCAACAGTATGTATTTCTACTACCCATATACATTTTAGCTAGCATATAACTATAGTTTAATGTTAAAATGAACCTCAAACCCTTATTCTTCCTCTACAAACATTCTGTCTATTGAGTTTCTTAGCTGCAGAAAACAGACTTCAAGCTTGCTAGCTGAAAAAAAGAAGGAAGGTATTAAAGGTTGTCAATTAAGCCATGGACTATCAAGGAGGGTCATAGAGCCATGCTTGAAAGGTACTGGACTCAAATTATACCACCTTTCTACTTCAGTGGACACATATTTATTGATAGGCATTTGAATACAATTTACCCTAAAATGTACAATTAAGCTTTCAGGTGAATTGACCCAAGGGTAGACCCATTTGGAGTAACACTGGCACCTCCCTATACTCCCCCAAACATCTGTCACCTTATCAGGTCATGGGGGCTTGCATTGTTGCTGTGATGCTGAAAGCTATGCCACAGGTATTTCAGGTGCTGACAGGACCACCCATGGTGGATGGGGTTCAGCTGAACTTCTGGACTAAGACAGACTAGAGAGAAGGATCCCGAGGCCCACTCCTGAAACAATTAGCCATTGAACACACTATGAATTGCAGAGAAGAACTGACAAATATAGTGCTGATAAGTGAGCCCCCCAACATTGGAAGGCACTCAAAAGATGACTGGGGAAGAGTTGCCTCCTCAAAGTAGAGTCGACTTTAATAATGGCCCCAGGGATCTCCATTTGCTGATGTGACACTACTCAAAATGAGGAAGAACAACTGTAAACATCCATTAAGGGCCGGCACGGTGGCGCACGCCTGTAATCCCAGTGGCTTGGAAGGTGGAGGCGGGAGGATCGAAAGTTCGAGACCAGAGGTAGTCTGCATAACTTAGCGAGACCCTGTCTCAAAAAGCAAAAAAAAAAAAAAAAAAAAAAAAAATGGACTGGGGGCGCAGGTCAGTGGTCTAGCACTTGCAAAGCATGCAAGCGCAAGGCCCTGGGTTCAACCCCCAGTACCACCAAGAAAAAAAAAAAAAAAAAAGAATGGGAACATGGAATGTATATAGTATAAATCTAGGAAAGTTAGAAATTGTCAAAAGGGAAATGGAACACATAAACATTGACATTCTAGGCATCAGTGAGCTAAAATGTACTGGCATGGGCCATTTTGAATTATTCAAATTTATGCATCCACTACTAAGGCTACAAATGAAGACAGAAAATATTTTTACCAACTTCTGCAACATGAAATAGATCAAACATGCTATCAAGATGGGCTGATGATTACTGGTGATTGGAATACAAAAGTTAGAAACAAAGAAAAAGGCTCAACAGTTATAAAATATGGCCTTGGTGACAGAAATGATGCTGGAGATCTCATGATCGAATTTTGTCAGACCAGTGAACTTTTTATTGCACATACATTTTTTCACCAACATAAACAGGGACTATACAAATGGAATTCACAAGATGGAACAAATAGGAACAAAATTGACTCTATTTGTGGAAAGACATGATGGAAAAGCTCAATATCAAAAGCCAGAAAAGATCAATTACTGGTTGTTGATCTGTCAACTGCTCATATGCAGGTTCAAACTGAAACTGAAGAACATTAGAATGAGTGTATGAGAGGCAATGTATATCAAGTGAGTATATCCCACTTGAGTTGAGAGACCATCTCAAGAACAGATCTGATGCACTAGACACTAATGATCAAAGATCAGAAGGGTTGTAGCATGATATCAAAGATAAGGAATGCAAAAGATTATTAAAAAGACAGGAAAAAAGAAAATACCAAATTTCATGTCAAAAGAGTCTCTCAGACTTGCCCTTGAGCATCAAGCAGCTAAAGTAAAAGGAAGACATGATGAAGTTAAGGAACTATACAGAAGATTTCAAGGGGCAGCTTGAGAAGACAGAATCAAATATTATAATGACATGTGCAAAGAGCTGGAGATAGAAAACGAAAAGGGAAGAACATGCTCTGTTTTTCTCAAGGTTAAGGAATTGAAGAAAAAATTCAAGCCTCAAGCACCATTAGTGAAGGATTCTACAGGGTAAATATTAAGTGATGCAGGAAACATCAAAAGAATATGGAAAGAATACACAGGGCCATTATACCAAAAAGAATTGGTAGATGACCAATGATTTTAAGAGGTTGCATATGATCAGGAGCCAATGGCACTAAAGGACTAAGTGGAAGCTGCCTTGAAGGAATTCGTGAAACACAAAGCTCCAGGAATTAATGGAATACCAATAAAGATGTTTCACCAAACAGATGCAGCACTGGAGGTGCTCATTTGTTTATGCCAAGAGATTTGGAAAATATCTACCTGGCCAATTGACTGGAAGAGATCCATCTTTGTGTCTGTTCCCAAGAAAGGGGATCTAATCGAATGTGGAAGCTATCAAACAATATCATTAATATCACATGCAACTAAAATTTTGCTAAAGATCATTCAAAAGTGACTGCAGTGGTATACAGAATGTGATCTGATGGAAATCAAGCCAGAGTCAGAAGAGGGCATGGGACATCAGTGCCTATGTCAGATGGATATTAGCTGAAAGCAGAGAATACTTGTAAGATATCTATCTATGCTTTATCATCTATGAAAAGGCATTTGACTGTGTGGTGCATAACAAATTATGGACAACATGGCAAAGAACAGGAATACCAGAGCACTTAATTGTACTCATGCAAATCTGTACATGGACCAGGAGGCAGTCATTCAAACAGAACAAGAAACACTGCCTGGTTTAAAGTTGAGAACGGTGTGCATAGGACTGTATCCTTTCACCATACTTTTTCAATCTCTGTGCTGAACAAGTTATCTGAGAAGCTGGACTTTATGAAGAAGAACATGGCCTCATGACTAGAGGAAGACTTATTAATAACCTGCATTATGCAGATAACAGGACTTTACCTGGTGAAAGTGAAAAGGATTTGAAACATTTACTGATGATCAAAAAACACAGCCTTCAGTATGGATTGAACCTCAACATCAACAAAAGAAAAGTCCTTACAACTGACTCAGTATGCAACTTCATGATAAATGGAGAAAAGATAGATATTGTCCATGATTTTGCTTTACTTGGTTCTACAATCAACACTGGTGGAAGCAGCAGTCAAGAAATCAAAAGACACATTGCCTTGGGAAAAGCTGTTGGAAAAGACCTCTTTAACGTGTTAAAAAGTAAAGATGTCAAATTGAAAGTGAAGGTGCACCTTTATACCATGTTATATTCATTTGCATCATATAGTTGTGAAAGCTGGACATTGAACAAAGGAGACAGGAGAAGAATTAATGCTTTTGAATTGTGGTGCTAGAGATGAATATTGAGTATATGGACTGTTAAAAGGACCAACAGATCTGTCCTAGAAGAAGTTCAAACAGAGTGCTCCTTGGAAGCAAGGATGACTCGATTGTGCCTTACATATTCTGGACACGTTGTCAGAAGGGACCAACCCCTGAAGAAGAACATAATTTTTGGGAGAATGGCAGGTCAATGAAAAAAAGGAAGACACTCAAGTAGGTGTATTGGCACAGTGGCAACAACAATGGGCTTGAATATAAAAAATGATCTTGTATCTGACACAGAATGGGGGAGTGTTTCGTTCTGTTGTATATAGGGTTACTGTGAGTCAGACCCAACTCAAGGGCACCTAACAGCAACATAGGTATACAAAAATGAACAATCATCTTGTGTAAGAACAGAAAATAAAAATGGACCCAATATGAAGGGGGAAGGGAACAGCCTGTGATGCAGAGGTTGGGAAAGGGAGGAAGCAGAAGGGCAACAATGCAGAGGGGTAAAAAGGGAGAGGAAAAACATAAAATACAGGATGCAACTGTATGAATATATGATAAAAGAGGTATGGAAAAAATCAGTGCAAGTGTAACCCATGATTGCATATGATTATCAGTGCATGTTAACTAAAATTTCTACTTCTTTTCTTGTTCTGTAAACTTCTTCTTGTTCTGTAAACTATGTAAGGTGATGAATGTGTAAACAAAACTCATTTAATAGTTGCACAATGGACATAGCAAATGACTGATTACTCCATAGTCCACCAACATTTATAAATTTTTTAAAAAAGTGTCTTGACTAAATCAGCAAGTCTATTACCAAGAAAGAAATCAGGAATATATATGTGAGGATATAGCTGGGAGTCTCTGCAACAAAACTTGGATTTCCTTTGTCCAGTTTTGTGGACTTAGAACTAGTATTTGGAATAGGAACAGATCACTGAATTGCCATGCCACCTATACCCAATATGGGACAAGATAATGCATGGAAGATTTAATTTATGCTTCATTCTCACTATGGTTAATATATTTCCCTTCTTTTTATTTTTTTATTGGAAATTTTTAATGTACATCTTAATGTGATTCATTTTGACATGCTTTTCATTGTGACATTTCCATATATGCATTTTGATAAACCTTATTCATATAGGTTACCCCTTACCCTCCCCTGTGCTTCGCCCCCTCCCAACCTTCCCATCTAAGTTTCCCATCTAAGTCTTCTCTATCTTTTACTTAGTAGTATTTTTCTATATGTCCTTAGGTTCCAGTTCTGGTTAAGATAGAAACTTTTCCTGTAGTGGTCTTTGTTTTTATCTTGTTAGAACAATTACATGCAATTCCTAGTCCATTTATATTGACACCATTCTTATCTTCCCCTCCCCCCTTTTATTATGATCCGAACTTTGAATAGGATTTTTCCTTCTTATAATTTCCCTTCTTCATCCTGGAAAGGCAGCTAAGCCTTTCATTCCCATACCTACTAGAATTTTGTGCCATGGAGCTAAAATCAGAAGTTACCAGGTGTCTAGCTGTTAAACTCAGCCTAAACTTTTGTTTTTGAGGCATCAGCCAGTGAAAGCAATGGTAGCAAAGTATCTGAGAGGGGAAGGGGACTCCAAAGTGTTAGGAAAGCAGAATTGGGCTCCTTTGAGGAGGAGGGAAGCTTTAATGTTTTTTATGTCTGACGGAGCCAGGGCTTTAGCTTCCTGGAAGGTAGAAGGATCCAGGCTACGCTCATTTATAGCATTCTGTGCCACACATCTGATGTTGGAATGGCCAAGCACTGTGGCTATGACAGCTGGACGTGGGTTCTGAAGCACTTCCCAATCATGAGGATTTTCCCTATGCCAAAACCAGCTATTTCCCGTATAGCATGACCAGGCAAACTGGAAACTAAGGATCCCATTCCTATATTCCACATTTGCTGGTCAACAGCGACTATAACTGAACCCTAGAGAAGTAAAGGTGATCCCTCAAAATGAGATCAAGGATGTGTTTTTCTCCACCACAGGCAGATATAAGCTTATGGAGAATCTTATTTTTCAAACATAATATTTCTTCCTGCTCTGAAGGGTAAAGCCAGAAATACATCTCAGGCATGCTGGATATTAACCTGTGATATTTTTGTGTAGCTTTCCTGTCTCTGAGTGTCAAGGATAGAAGTAAGTAGGGATAAGATTTATTACTGAAGAATAAGTCATCTTAACTCCTTGTTCTTTTTTCTTGGTTCACCTTTTGTTCTGTTTTCCCATGTGGATTTTAATACGACATAGTCACTTTTTAGGTTAAAACTCCTTAAGGATAGATACTCTGTCTACTCTGTGACACAGACCGCAGGTATACTCTGTCAGTCACAGAATAGGTCATTTCATAGCCCTGTATCAGATCATCATGGCTACTGAAATTCATTGGCCAAGTTTTTCCTGTTTGAGCTGAATTATTCAGAAATCAGACCAAAGGAAGAATTTTTCTTGACTGTGTAGAGTATATGGAAAGCAATACTGTCTGTTGGCATGTTGGCACTGACCATGGTTCTTTCCCTGCCTCTGAGACTTACTAGAAATTTACATGCCAGAACCAAATCTCCACAGGAAACCCAAGGTGTTACAGCCAGTGATATTGGTGATTTAGTATATAATGTTCTTTTTTTTCTGAATTTCAAATGAAACCAGTGGGCTATGAAGAACCATTCCTCAGCTGAGTCATAAAGACAAGATTCTGCCCCCTTGCCATTAAAAATTCATGAAGCATTTTCTAAAAAGCTGTTGAAAATCAGGCTTGGTTACATTTGTTTTCTGTGCCCTATTTAAATGTTACGTTCATGATTAAATATCTTTAGTGGTCTTCACTTCTGCCAATGAATTGTGGTATGGTGTTGCTGATAATCAAAAATACATGCTACACCATGTTACTACTGAGTTAAGATGAGAAAAATGTAAACATAATGAACAACCAAGCAACAAAACAAATTATAAATATCAGTTAGTTTTACTGTGCTATGCTACAAAGATTGGCAATCTGAAGATTGGCATGCCAAGGTTTTCTCCCAAAGGTGGATAAACCTAACTGCCAACATGAGGCTAGAGACATTTTTCAGTTGGTTCTATTGTCTGGTGATAGTTCTCTCAAAGAGAGTGATCTTTGATGCAGAAGTGGGGAAAGAGAGAGAGGGGGTGCCAATTGAGTGCACTGACAATGAAAACTGGTTTATGTCTCATAATTATCCTACATGCCATTGGATGCTGACATCTGCATAATTCAGTTTCAAATAGCAAGCTTTGCAACCACAGTATTCTCAGAGATGCCATTGCTTTTGCTATTAGAAACTTACCAAAAGCCATTAGAATATTTCCTTCTGTGAAGACGATATTTTTGGAAGAAAGGCAGGAATCTTCAACAATTTGCTTTTTTAATATTGCTAATGTCATGTAGGAAGGAAAAGTGTTTTCTCCTACACTTCTGTGTTATTTTTCTGGTCTAAGAATTAAATTGACATATGATAGATTAACAGAAGAAAAATAATTTCAGCTGCATAGGTATGCATTGGAATATGTTGTTGTTAGGTGCTGTCTAGTCAGTATCCGACTCATAGCGACCTCCATAGGGTTTTCAATGGCTGACTGTTTCGGGATTGCCTTGGGAGTGGATTGCCAGGCCCTTCTCCCAATGCATTGGAATATACAAACTTATTAATGACTACAGAAAGCAGCCAGATGACTGAGACACACAATAACCTACACAGCACAAAGGAATAGGGGTTTGGGACTTAGAGGGGAGTTTATAGGAAAGAAGGAAGAAATATATGATGAATAAATGTTGCCTTGTGCAGATAAAAGTCTCTTGTTGTTGTTATTGTTGTTAGGTGCCATCGAGTCGGTATCCAACTCATAGCGACCCTCTGTACAACAGGGGAAACACTATTGTCAGTGCTTCTCTGCTGTTCATAGGGTTTTCAATGGCAGATTGATTTTTGGGAGGGGGTTACCAGGTCCTTCTCCCAACCCTACAGCTTCTGGTGTTCCCAGGTGACCTCCCATCCAGGTACTAACCAGGCCTGACCCTGCTTAGCTTCCGAGACCTGACAGGATCGGATGCCATAGGGCTATAGCTGCAGGCAAAAGTCTCTTAGGTGATGAAAATTGTTTCTGAGTAACTCTGTTCTTGGCACAGATACCATTAGTAATAAAATATTCCTTTATAAATATGCATGTCCTCTTTAAAAAGGAAATTCTTTATATTTTAGGTAGTTGAAGGGGAGGTGAAGAGCTTTTCTTGCATTAGTTAGTTCTCACTTTCTTTTAGGTAAAACTAATTACTGTGCCCAAGTGGCATATTTCACTGCCCTCTTAGAGTTAATATTTTAAGTGTTTTTTGTCGTTGTTTTGGGGGGCTTTGTTTTGTTTCTTGTTCAGTTTTGTATCGTAGTACTGTGGGGCTGAAGCAAGAGCTTCAAGTATGCTAGGCATGTGCTCTACCATTGAGTTGTACCACTAGCCCCTTTTTTATTTTGAGACAGGGTCTCGCTAAGTTGCACAGGCTGCCTCTGGTTTAGAACTCAAAATCTTCCTGACTCAGCCTCCCAAGTTACTGGAATTACAGGCATGCCTGGCTTCATCAAGTGTTTTCAAAGGGACCTTGAGACCCAGCACAGAGCCAGTGTTGCTCAGCACCTTGTTCCTGATCTCAGGGGTCCTACCTGGGAAGTCCTGTGGAGATTCTGATCATAACTCTGCCCCTATGCTCGTAGAGAAGTTCAGTAAATCCCTCTGGCCTATTTTATGTGCAACTCTGACTCTACCCTCTCACAGGAGGCCCACAGTGGTGAAGAGTAAATATATCGCTCCTCAAGAAAACCTATAGTGATCATACACAGTCACAATAGTTGTAATAGCAGCAATAGCAATGCCACTTTCCTCCAGAAACTTCTTAGAAAGCAAGGAATATTCTTTCCCAGAAGTCCCCAATAATCACCTCAAGTATTAGTGGGATAAATTTGATCACTAACCCTCCCTAGGACCAATAACCGTGTCCAATAAACTGGACTTGGTGATTAATTTAGGTCTGACCCAGATGTCCATGACTAGCACTAGCGATATTAGTAGGCCTTCTGGGGCACACAACCCTACACAAGAGTCTGATGGTTTCCAAGAAAAAGGGGTATTAATCATGGGAAGCTTAGCCCATTTTTTACTTTTTGAGACTGGGTCTCACTAAATTACGCAGACTGCCTCTGGTCTTCTACTTGAGATCCTCCTGGCTCTGCCTCCCAAATCACTGGGATTACAGGTGTGTGCCAGCCCTGCCTGGCTTATTACCACTATCTTTAAAGGACCTTTTCATTCAATCCTCACAAAACTCACACAGAGACAAACACAGACATACACACACACAGAAACAGAGAGAGAGGGAGAGAGACAGAGACCAAAACAGAGAGAAACAGAGAAAGGTTCTGAATTTATGTGCATTTTTAGATTAAAAAATTGAGGTATAAAGGGGCTAAACAGTTTGATAAAGTCACACTGAAGTAGCAGATCTGGTATTGGAATCTAGGTGATCCATTTCAAAGCCCAAACTTATTCAGCCTCACTTAAAATGTGTTTTTAAGTTCAGCCAGAATGCACTGAAGGAGGCTGATGTCATGCCTGGGTTTAGGAGGCCAAGCAAGCTGTTGAGTCAGATCCAGTTAACTAGTGCAGCCTACTCTCCACCTGTGGTTCTGACAACAGTCACCTCTGCAGGCAAACAGTGACCTGCCTCCCTAGTACTGGGCCTCTTGCCAAGACTAGTGGGAGGCATTACTAGCCTGCAGAATAGTGAAAATGCTTCAAATGTCTTACAAGATATGGGGGACAAAGACAGATGTTCTCCTCTAGCAGCTCGTTTCTTTTGGATATGAGGATAAGTTCTTATCAGTACCCAGAAATAGCTCTTATTACTACATCAAACATATATTTTATTTCCAAAATTGGGTAAAATGATAATTGTTTTAAAATTCCCATTAAAATCAAGAACCATAGCATATAAGACATTAGCTTATAGTATATATAAGGTTGACCTGAGTGACTATTTCTTGCACTAAGAGATAAGAGAAGGATATTGTGGAGATGGCTGGACCACGCAAAGCATCGCACCTATCATCATAAATGACATCTTCTTCTGCCTGTCAGTTCTCCAGTCTTAGTTCTCTGCATAGCCCAGTTTGTCTGTTTCCTCCCTGAAGAGGAAGATGTTGGGAATCAAGCTAAGAATCTGTAGCAGGAAATTTGACATATACCTGATAAATGTGTCTCCTCCTGACAGGGAGATCCTCCTATCCCCATCTGATCTTTTTGGTGACAATTTTTTTGGCAGGTTTAAAGAAGTGAAATAGTGAGAGCTGTCTAGATTTAGCAGGAAAGTCTTGACTCTTTATTATTCCTGTGTTCTCAGGTGGCGTCATGATTCATAATTCATTTTGAATGAAATGAGTTTTGCAGCCCTTATCAAATACATCATGTTAATTTCATGAAGTTGGGTCAGGTAAGGATCTAAGGAAGAGACTAAGAGAAAATTTGTTTGGAGTGATAAGCCTGTAGATGGTTAGAAGTCTTTAGGAAATAAGAGATGCCAATTAAAAGGTACCTCTGTTGTTTTCCGGACTAAGTTGTATTTATAAGCCTCCTAAGGTTTGGGGGATATTGTTTATTTGTTCACCAGATTTACTGAGATATAATTGACAAAGAAAAATTGTAGGTTTTAGTTGAACCAAGTTGTTGGATTTCAATTGAATCTGGAAAACTAAATACGTAATAAAATATGTTGTTAAAGTATTTCTGAAGTCCATTTAAGGCAATTTTCAGCCTTATCTGTTTAAGGTTTCTGTTTAAGGTTTCAGCATTCATTTTAAACTGCATTGATCCATTCTGTACATATATGGCCAGTTCCACCTGTGTGTATTATGCACTATGCTAGTGTTACGAAGAACAGCAGTGAAAAATAGTCTATCTGTGACAAGTCTCAGTGTCTAATAAGAAAGAGAGAGAAAAAATAAACATGATGAATACTTCCAAATTTGAAAAGTTCTGTGAAGACTAGTAACAGTGTGCGAAGGATGTAATAACGCTTGTCAGGGAGGAAAGAAAGAAACTTTATATAAAGTAATCATGGAAGGCTTCTCTAAGGAGCAGACTTGTAATGAGAAGGATGAGAAGGATGAAGAGCCTACACAGTCTGCTGAGAAAATAGTATTCTGTAAGAAGAAACAGGGTGTAAAAAAGCCTTGCAGAGAGGAAGAGTCCTTCACTGAGATAGGGAGCCCTGTGTAAGAGACAGATTGGAGAGGGGGATACTGGAAACCAGCATTTGAAGTATCTATGGAACCCTGGAGAACAGGTTTCAAGTAAGAAATTGGATAACAAGTATTAACTGTCAAGATGTCAATAAACATTTGAAAACAATACAGTGGACAGGATTGTACAGGAAAAGCAGATAGAGAAGAGAGAAACTCTAACATCAAGCTGTCAGTGCAAAAGAAGGCAACCAAAGACTCCACCAAGGAAGAGAAAAGCTAGAGAAATGGCTTACCAAAGAAGACAAAGAGGAGGGAATCACTAAGAATGTAAAGTGATGAACACATATACTTTTCCCCTTTCATACCAAGAATCTAGTAAATCTAATAAATCCAGGCCATGAGCCAGTACAGGTTTGAGTAGCAGGTGAACAAACGAAGCTTCATCTGTATTTACACATAAATGTAATGCAATTGAATCATCCCCAAATCACCCTCTGCTATGGAAAAATTGTCTTCCATGAAACTAATCCCTGGTGCCAAAAAAACTTAGGGACTGTTGTAGTAAATGATGTTGTTGTTGTTAGGTGCCACTGAGCCAGGTCCAACTCATACCAACCCTTTATACAAGAGAAGGAAATACTACCCAACACTGTGTCATGCACACAATCTTTTTACGTTTGAGCCCATTTTTGCAGCCACAGTGTTTCTTCTCATTTTGAGTTGTGCCACATCACAGCAAATGGAGGTCCCAGGAACTTCAGTCCTTTCCCATCATTAATGTTGACTCTACTTTGAGAAGGCAATTCTTCCCCAGACATCTTTTGAATGCCTTCCAACCTGTGGAACTCATTTTCTGGCACTACATTTGACAATGCTTTTCTACTATTCACAGGGTTTTCAATGGCTGATTGCTTTGGGAGTAGGCTGCCAGGTCCTCCTCCCTAGTCTTAGTCTGGAAGCTCAGTTGAAACCTGTCCACCATGGGTGTCCCTGCTGGCATCTGAAATACTGGTGACATGGTTTTCAGCATCACAGCAACATGCAAGCCCCCACAGCATGACAACCTGACAGACACGTGGGGGTAGTAAATGATGGTAAATAAATATTTTAAAAGACATTAAACCCACAACAACGAAGTTACCAGGAGAAGAGTCACCATCCATGATTCATGTCAATGACTTCTGGAGTATAGAAAGCAGACATAAGTGATTGAGTATAATGAGGAAACTTCAGCCCAGAGAACATACAGGGGAGACAGGCTTAATGGGAGACCCAGCCTGCCCCGAAGAATCCAGAAGCAGCCCAGGATGTGCCAGGTGTGCAAGAATGGAAATGAGACTTTGGATGGAAAGCAGGTAAATGATGGGAAGGAAGTACATATAAATGTCAATGTTCTACCACACCCATCCTTGCCTGTTGAATTTCTGGCACACAGAAAATATCTCTTCTGTAGAAACTGGAGGCCTACACTCCCCAGCCTCTAAAGATTTCCAAGAATAAATAAACCTACCTTTTCTAACAAGCAATTTAGTATAAAATCTGTGGATTGACAGAGAATCTGTGAGCACAAGATTATTTTTAGAATAACAATGACATAATAGCCTTTTTCAATGCATTGATATTTGCACTGACAATGCAAGGCAAAGGTAGTTATAATAGCAAACACTTTAACATAAGTTGGTATGATGGCACCAAAAGTATAGTAAGCAAAGAAGTCTTCTCTGCCATGTGCTGTTTAAAAAATAAAATGACACTTTCATTTAAGAATGTCATTGCTTAATTTTGGAACTTTTTCATCACCCTAAAAAGAAATCCAGTGCCTGCAGCCATACCACTGTGGTGGCTGATCCTGTCAGATATCGGAAGCTAAGGAGGGTTGGACCTGGTTGGTATTTGGGTGGGAGATCACATGGGAACACCAGGTGCTATGGACTTGGGAAAAGGACCTGGCAACTCACTCCCAAAAAATAATCAGCCATTGAAAACTTTGTAAATAGCAGATAACCACCTAATAATCCTGTCTTTCCTGTTGTACAGAGGGTCACTATGAGTCAGTTGCCAACTGGAAGGCACCTAACAACAACAACAAAAAGAAATCTGGTACCCATTAGCAGTCACTTCCCAGCTCCCACTACCCCTGACAACCACTAATCTTTCTGTCTGTATAGATTTGCCTGTTCTGAACATTTCGTATAAGTGGAGTCATATTTTTTTTTAAAAAAAGAATGTCATTGCTAACACATAAAAATTGTTAATTGTATTTAATCTTGACCATTGAGTACATGTCTTTTTAATATTTTGAGTGTCAAAACAATCAATGTGCATAGATCTCTGCTGATACAAATAGATGGGCATTTTTGAGGACAAGTAATTGTGCAATTGTTTGAGTTGCAAGCTGAATTAGAAACCTTTGTTATAGAATGCCATTTTTATTTGACTGGACACCTGATAGACAAACTATCATCATTCAAACTTGGAGTTTTGACATATGGTTCCTAAAATTAATTAAATGAGTTTATTGTTTCAACAAAAACAGCTCACAGTATCTATTGTTAATGATAAAACAGAAACTTTCAAGCAGAAATTAGATTTTGGAGCTTATATCGGCTTAGTCCCCCACACGTCTGTCAGTTTGCCTTACTGTGGGGGCTTCTGTGTTGTGATGAGGCTGAGAGCTCTGCCACTGTAACCTCAGACATGAGCAAGGTTACCCATAGTGGACAGATTTTCAGCTGAGCTTCCAGACTAAGACAGACTAGGGAGTAGGACCTGGCGAGCCACTCCTGAAACAACTAGCCATTGAAAACCCTATGGCTAGCAAAGAAACACTATCAGATATAGTGCCAGAAAATGAGCCCCCCAGGTCGGAAGGCACTCAAAAGACTACTGGGGAAGAATTGCCTACTCCAAGTAGAGTCTACCGTGATGACAGAAATGGAATAAAGCCCCAGGGTGCTCAACTTGCTGATGTGGCACGACTCAAAATGAGGAGAAACAACTGTAAACATCCATTAATGATTGGAACATGGAATGTACGTAGTGTGAATCTAGGAAAAATGGAAATCATTAAAAGAGAAATGGAGCACATAAACATTGACATTCTAGGCATCAGTGAGCTCAAATGGACCAGCACAGGCCATTTTGAGTCAGACAATCATATGGTCTATTATGCTGGGAATGATAAACTAAGGAGAAAGGGGTTGCATTCATCATCAAAAAAGACATTTCAAGATCTGTCATGAAATACAATGTTGTCAGTGATACAATACTATCCATACGCCTACAAGGAAGGCCAGTTAATATGACTATTATTCAAATTTATGCACCCACCACGAAGGCCACAAATGAAGAAAGGAAAGACTTCTATCAGCTTCTGCAATCTGAAATAGATCAAACATGCAATCAAGACATACTGATAATCACTGGTGACTGGAATGCAAAGGTTGGGAAACAAAGAAGAAGACTCAATAGTTGGAAAATATGGTCTTGGTGACAGAAATGAAGCTGGAGATCACATGATAGAATTTTGTCAGACCAATGACCTTTTCATTACAAACACATTTTTTCAATATCATAAACGGAGACTATACACATGGACTTCACCAGATGGAACATACAGCAATCAAGTTGACTACATATGTGGAAAGAGACGATAGAAAATCTCTATACAAAATGTCAAAACAAGACCAGGTGCTGACTGTGGATCAAACCATCAACTTCTCATATGCAAGTTCAAACTGAAGCTGAAGAAAATAAGGACAAGTATACAAGAGCCACGGTATGACCTTGAGTATATCCCACCTGAGTTCAGAGACCACCTCAAAAATAGGTTTTATGCATTAGACACAAATGATAGGAGACCAGAAGAGTTGTGGCATGACATAAAAGATATCATGCAAGAAGGAAGCAAAAAGTTCTTAAAAAGACAAGAAAAAAAGAAAAGACCAAATTACATGTCAAAAGAGACACTGGACCTTGCCCTCAAATGTGGAGCAGCTAAAGCAAAAGGAAGACATGATGAAATTAAGGAACTAAACAGAAGATTTCAGAAGCTCGAGAAGACAAAAACAAATATTATAATGACATGTGCAAGGAGCTAGAGGCAGAAAACCAAAAGGGAAGAACACACTCTGTGTTTCTCAAGCTTAAGGAAGTGAAGAAAAAATTCAAGCCTCGAGTGGCAGTAGTGAAAGTTTCTATGGGAAAATATTAAATGATGCAGGAAACATTGAAAAAAGATGGCAAGAATACACAGAGTCATTATACAAGAAAGAATTGGTGGATGACCAACCATTCCAAGAGGTTGCATATGAAGAAGAACCAATGGTGTTGAAGGACAAAGTGGAAGCCTCCTTGAAAGAACTGGTGAAACACAAGGCTCCAGGAATTGATGAGATACCAATAGAGATGTTTCAACAAACAGATGCAGCACTGGAGGTGTTAACATGTTTATGCCAACAGATTTGGAAAACAGCTACTTGGCCAACTGACTGGAAGAGATCCATATTTGTGCCTATTCCCAAAAAAGGGGATCCAACTGAATGTGCAAACTATCAGACAATATCATTAATATTGCACACAAGCAAAATTCTAATAAAGATCATTCAGAAGTGACTACGGCAGTATATAGACAGTCAGTTACCGGAAAATCAAGCAGGATTCAGAAGAGGTTGGGGAACCAGGGACATCATTGCTGATGTCAGGTGGATATTAGCTGAAAGCAGAGAATATCAGAAGATGTCTATCTATGTTTTATTGACTGTGCAAAGGCATTTGATTGTGTGGATCATGATAAATTATGGATAACACTTTGAAAAATGGGAATACCAGAACACCTAATTGTGCTCATAAGAAATCTGTACGTGAACCAGGAGGCAGTTGTTTGAATAGAACAAGGAAACACTGCGTGGTTTAAAGTTGAGAAAGGTGTGCGTCAGGGCTGTATACTTTCACCCTATCTCTTCAATTTATACGCTGACCAAATAATCTGAGAAGCTGGACTTTATGAGGAAGAATGCGGCATCAAGATTGAAGGAAGACTCATTAACAACCTGTGTTATGCAGATGACACAACTCTGCTTGCTAAAGTGAAGAGGATTTAAAGCATTTACTGATGAAGATCAAAGATCATAGCCTTCAGTATGGGTTATGACTAAACATCAACAAAACAAAAATCCTTACGACTGGGTCAGCACACAACTTCAAAATAAATGGGGAAAATATTGAGGTTGTCCAAGATTTTGCTTTGCTTGTCTCTATAATCAACACCCAGGGAAGCAGCAGTCAAGAAATCAAAAGATGCATTGCTCTAGGAAAATCTGTGGCAAAAGATCTCTTTAGAGTATTGAAAAGCAAAGATGTCACATTGAAGACAAAGGTGCGTCTGACTCATGCCATGGTATTTTCAGTCACATCATATGGTTGTGAAAGCTGGACATTGAACAAAAGAGACAGAAAAAGAATTGATGCTTTTGAATTGTGGTGATGGAGACGTCTATTGAATATACCATGGACTGCCAAAAGAACCAACAAATCTGTCCTAGAAGAAGTGCAACCAGAGTGCTCCTTGGAAGCAAGAATGGCCAGACTGCGTCTTACATATTTCGGACATGTAGTCAGCAGAGATCAATCCCTGGAGAAGGACATCATGTTTGGGAGAGTGGCAGGTCAATGCAAAAGAGGAAAACCCTCCACCAGATGGATTGACCCAGTGTCTGCAACAATGGGCTTAAACATAAATAAGATCGTTTGCCTGGCACAGAATCAGTAAGTGTTTTGATCTGCTGTACATAGGTTCGCTATGAGTTGGACTCGACTCAACGGCACCTAACAACAACAACAATAACAACAACAACAACAACATTGGCATAGTGCTGCTCCATATTTCCTGAGGACCCAGGTTGGACCCCCAGGACCACCAAAATGGGAGAAAGATGAAGCAGTCCACTCTTGAAACAATTACCTATTGAAAACTCTATGAGGGTTGCTATGAGTCGGACTTGACTTAATGGCACCTAACAACAACATTCACAACTATGAACCCAAGAGATTCCCATTTCTTAGACTTTTCTGAAGAGATCAGTGATGATATTAACAAATATTATCTTCTTGATATTGTAGGAAGTAGAAATAGGAAGAAGAGATAAACCATAGGACAAGAGAACTAATTCTCTCATCCTAGAAGAAAATATCAAGAGATGTTACCTATAACTAATTGTATAAAAATACAAAAATTTTGGCATTTCACTAAATATTATAAAGAAAGTACAACTAATATAGTAAATATAATTCTACTGAGGAAATGGTAAAAAGAAAGAATGGGAATAATTTAAGGGAGATAAATTCTCATTTCTGATCAAAGAAATAAAAAAATTTCAAAAATTAGGAAAAATTTTTATATTACTTAGAAATTTGGAGCTGACTGCCAGAAGATGCAACTTATGAAATTTCAAAATTACTGCCTCTACCGAATAAGGAGGATATTGCACATGGTAGCATGTATTCCCACATAAAATAAAAGAGACTCGGCTGAATTTGAATTTCAGATAGGCAATGAACACTATTTTAGTATATCCCATGAAACATTGAGGACATACTTAAATTTTTAAAATATTCATTGCTTATCCAAAATTGAAATTTGTTAAATCTGACAACATAAAATACTATTTTTTATGATGGGCCTTTTGGTGCATTTAAACATTTTAATCATATGTTAAATAACTATATGTTATATATTTAATATGATTTCCTTTTTAAGAAAGAGGAGGAGAAAGGGGAGCCAATAGTGTCTAGTTGAGAAGTTGAATAGATGAAGTTTAGATGTGGTTATTACATTTAGCCACATGAAGATCAATAACGTGTTTGACAAGAATAGTTTTAGTGAAGTGACAAGAATGCAGGCTGGACCATAGTAGATTAATGAGTGAATAATAAGGAAGAAAAGATAACTACAAAAGCACAAATTTGAAGAAAATCCATGGATTTCAGGAGCAATGATACACTTTTTCTCTATACTCATTACATATCTTTAAGTATTTTCTGAGCTGTCATGTCAAATCTGTCCATTATGATAGATATGTGATTATATAATATTTTCAGATAACACCACAGGAAATGTCCCCCTCCTAAATTGCTGGATAGGTAAGGGTCTGATATCTTGATGGAGGGATGTTTGTAATGATATGAGCATTCTTTATAGAAAAGAAGAAGAATATAGTATGTTTTGCAGTACAATTTAAGTCAGACATGGGGCTAAGATGGAAATTTCCAACCTCATTCTCATTGACAGAGGTAACTAAATCAATCTATTCTCTTTCCTGAGGACCTGGAACTCTAAGTTTCATATAATTTAAATCTACCTCATGCTTAAATTAAGCACATAATAACCATTTGGTCTTGGAGAAATATAATACGCCTAAGACATGGAACGGGTCTAGGATTTAGCTCAGTTGGTAGAGCGCTGCTCAGCAGTCTCTGAGGTCCTGGGTTCCAGTATCACAATGTAGTCACAAGGTTCCGTGACAAATTCAAGAGATGGACAGCCAAGAATGTTCGTGAGCTTCAGCCGAGAGCTGCTAAGGCTCTCTCCTCACTTCCTTATATCTAAACTTTATTTCTTAGTAACAAATTACAGAACAGGAAAAAAAAATGTATGAAGTTTTTTAACCTGGTCATTTTTTCTATAAGCTCTTTCTCTTTACAATCGGAGGTAAGATTAGGGCAGGGAAGACTCTCTGGACATTGCTTCTAAATCCCAAGAGATAATCGATAAATTGCCTTCCAGGAGCCAGGACATCAGTTACTGTTTTTGGAAACTCATTTTACTGCATGCACCAGCAAGCCTTTGTAATGTTTAACAAAGGACACAGTGAACAGGTGGGCATCTTGGCCTTTCCAGGCAGCCCTGCCTCTCCTGATGGCTTCTCTATGACTCTGCCTGTCTTAGGTTGTCCTTCTGCTTATGAGAGATCATACCCATCAGCAGCAGTCAGCCCTCCTGAGAGCCAAACAGGGTGAAGGGAGATGAGTTCACTGTAACATATTTGAGGGTTCATCATTTAGAGGTGACACCACAAAAATGGGAGAAGGACGTGGCAATCCATTCCCAAGACAATCCTGAAACAACCAGCCATTGAAAACCCTGTGAGGGTCGCTATGAGTTGGACAGGACTCAATAGCACCTAACAACAACAAGAAGAAGTCATGGAGCCAGCTTCCAATGAATGGAAGCTTTCAAAATGGTGACTAGAACATACAAACCTCTCCTGACTACTGACTGGACCCTTACTAAGCGCTGTCCTACAAACCCTTAACCCAACTCAGCTACCATACTTCACTTTCCCCAAAACTCCTCTTACTCAGATTTTTGTCTTTCCTCTTACTCAGACCTGGATTTGAAATGACTTCTTTACCAAAAGATATAAAACCAACTTTGTTTAGCAGTTTCTATTAAAATCTCCAAACTTGTTTTCACTGAGTTGAAACAATATGCAAGCTGTTCTGCCCCCAGTTAAGCTTTCCAAGTACTCTGTTCCTCATCAGTTGTGTTGTGGTTTGAAAAGGCCATTTCATTTGTATTGATGGAGTCACACATGTGTATGATGAGTTATTGATGGCCTTGAGAAGAGAACTTGTTATTAAAACCCTTTGGTTATTCTATTTCTGTGAGCAGTATAGGAAGAGTAGAAAAAACTCTTTATGTTTTTGACTTTCATGTGAAATGACTCAACATTTCCCCTCGAAAGAGGTTAAGGCCACCTCATTTCGATTTCCTCCTGATACCTATAAATTCTGCCACCTTGGAAGTAGCACAAAAATGAAAAAGTAATAGCAAAAGGTGACCAACTTTTTCTTCCTTTGTTTTGAAGTGCTTCTTCCAGGAGAAATCTGACTGCCATTGGGTCTCTCAGGCCATACTTCTTTCTCCCTGAGAAAGTCCCTGACTCCAGTCTCAGTACATTGATTCTTTCAAAACTGAAGGATTCTAAGATATAGGTTCACAAATGTTTGGAGAAGATATTACATTGAATATCATATAGCAAAAACATTCTTTATGTTCATACTGATCATCTCAGCTCTTTCTATAAAATATCTCCTCACAGTAGATTTCACTTCTCCAGGTCTATCTCCCATTTAACCTTTTTCTACTCAGCCCCTCTAGTAAGCAAGATCTCCCTGCCCTTTCTCTTACCCTTCTGAAAACCCCAGTTAGATCATATACCCTAAGCAAAAGGCAAGCCCCGGTTAAACAAGTCAACAAGAGAAAAAAATTGATCTACAAACCAGAGTTACCTGGCATCTTTCAAGTCATCAAGTGATTAGTTTTCTTTCAACCAAACACACAAGTTATCAAGAGCAGCAGTAAGGTATAGGGATAAACTTTTCAAGCAGATAAAATTGCCAGTTTATTTGAATTATCTAGGAAAGGATACTAGTGAATGGCAATTAATACAGATATGAAAATACATAGGGATATTTGGATTGATTGTTCTATCATGCCTATTTATAGAAGGAGAATTCTTCCTCCACATTATCTATTAAGAAGGTAATGTTTGGCCAGGTGGGGTGGTGCAGGCCTGTAATCCCAGCACTCAGAGCACGAGGTAGGAGGATCAATGCAAGTTTGAGGCCAGCCTGGTCTACACAGTGAGTTGACCTTTGCTACACAGTGAGACCCTATCTCAAAAAAAAAAAAAAAAAAAAAACAATAAAAATTGCAAAGTCTTTTGAAAACCAACTTATTTTGGAAACAATTCAAAAGTATGTAGACTAGTAACAACAAACACTAGCCAGCAAAGAAACCTATTACCAAAAAAAAGTACTGGAAAGCACTATTAAACTTTTCAGCATTGGTAGAATTTCTGAATTGATTATATAGTCAGAATCAATGTGCAAATTAGAAGATATTCAAATAGCTAAAATGGTTCTAGACTAACCTCCACCTTAAATTCTCTCTACTTCAGTCTTTTTAAATCAAAAGGAACAGAAAATATAGTACTGAAACAGTGCATTATCAGTCAAACATCCCTCAGCTCCATGCTCTTCTGGCCAGAAATGGAATGACCTTTGGGATACTATCACTGTGCCAGACCATTGGATATAAAAATATCAGGTTATTACATCGGAGTTTTTAAAAAATCTCAGAAAGAGAAGATCAAAAGTCATTACCAAATGACTCATAAAAGCTCCATTTTTTAAATCAATTCTGCTGTTATCATTTCACCCTAAAAGGAAGCTCCTTCTCTTTGGTCAATATTGTATCAGCACATCATTCTGAATATTATATGAAATAGGTGATAAAACTTTAATTATGATTTTGCTAGATCAATGGCTACCATTTGCAGTTAAGACAAATTCAGACTGTTCTCTCTTATGTGTATTTTCTTATAAAATATGTATGAAAATCCCAGCAAGTGTCAAAATATCACTCTTATTTGGAATTCATCAGTACTGACTCATAGTATTCAAAACTGAGTAATATGAATGGCTGAGAAAACCAGAAAAGGTTGAAAATCAAAGTCTTGGATGGAACACATATTTAAAGCCTGTTCTAATGAACAATGCAACCCTTATACCATTGTTTGAAGTCAAATTGTTTGAAAGTCAAAAAGTGGACAATGACAGCTTATAATCTGTTATTAAGTGCATAAATGTATAGAATTATTTTCTTAGGTAATTGACCCTTTTATTATTGTGAAGTGACATCTTTTATCCCAAATAATACTCTTTTCTATGGACTGTGTCTTGATATTAACATAACTATTCCAGAATTCTTTTAACTTGTTTACATCTTCATATTAAAAATGAGATTCTTACAGATGGCAGATAGTTTGGTCTTCCTGGTTTTTTGTCTAACCTGACAGTCTCTGACTTTAACTGACATATTCACACCATTTACATTTAATTTGAATGTTGATATGATTGAATTTAAATCTATTACCTTGTTTTCTACTTAACCTATCTGTTCTATGTTCCTTTCTTCCTGCTTTATCATGGATTGAGTATTTTTGTGATTTTACTTTTTCTTCATTCTTGTCCTGTTAGACACAACTGCTGTTATTTTAATGGCCACTTTAGGATCTATAGCACACATCTTTATCTCATTGCAGTGTTTTTTCAATTATGTGTAGTATAAACTTCTTGCCACACTAAACTCCTGTTTTTCCCTTCCTGGTCTCTATGCTCCTACCAGTATGCAATATATATGTATGTAAGCTCCACAAGTCTTTGTTTTTATTTTTTTATTTCAGTTAATTATTCTTAATTTGTTGTTGTTGTTGGGTGCCATCAAGTCAGTGTATGACTCATAGCGACCCTCAAAGGATTTTCAATGGCTGACTGTTTCGGGATTGCCTTGGGAGTGGATTGCCAGGTCATTCTCCCATTTTTACTGTGTGGGGAATTGAACTCGGGACCTCAGAGACTGTAGCACAGTGCTCTACCAACTGAGCTTAATCCCAGCCCCAATTATTCTTAATAGAGATTTAAATAATAAGAAAAAGACTCAACCTACATATTACTGTTTCTGGTGTTCTATATTCCTAGGTGTAGATATACATTTCCATCTGCCATCATTCTCCTACTTGAAGGACCTGTTTTAAATTTCTTATAGTATATGTGTGCTGTTGATGGATTCTTTCAGATTTTTTGTATGACTAAAGAAGTGATTATTTCACCTTCATTTTTCCCCAAAATTTTTGTTAATGGCTTTATTTTTAAATAGTTTTAGATTTAAATAGTTTTAGATTTATAGGGAAAAATACAGTTCATCTATATACCCATATACACACTATTATTATTGATACCATATATTATTCTGTACCAATATTACAGTCAATGAACCAATATTACCACACTATTGCAAACAAAAATGTATAGTTTGTTCAGATTTCCTTTGCTTAATGTCCATATTCTATTTCATCTCTTCCAAGATACCACATGACTTTTGCTCAAGTTTTCATTGACTCCTCTTAGCTGTGATAGTCTCTCAGACTTGCCTTGTGTTTGATGACCTTGACAATTTTTTTTAATTGGAAATTTTTAATGTACATCTTAATGATTCATTCTGACATGCTTTTCATTGTGACATTTCCATATATGCATTTTGTTGTACATTACACAGATAAGTTCCCCCTTACCCTCTTGTGCGCTTCCTCCCCCATCCCACCCCCCCACCAAAGATTTCTCTTCCATTTGCTTGTCTTTTTATGGTAATATTTTTCTATATATCCTTGGGTTCCAATCCTGTTTAAGATAGAAACTTTTTCTATAGTGAAATTTCTTTTTACATTGTCAGTAATATTACATGAATTTTCTAGTCCATCTATAATAATACCATTCTTTGGTATTATTGATATTATTATAATTATTTCCAGGACTATTAAAGTTGGGCTGTTCACCTTGAGGTCTCCCCCTCCCCCGTTCCTCATTCCTCCTTGATCCTCCTCTTCCCCCTCTCCTCTCCTGGGATTTCCTCCTTTTGCTAGATCTCTCTCCCTCCTTCTTTTGTGTTCCCCAAATTGCCCCTTCTCCATTAATGACCTTGACAATTTTTAAGGATATTGGTCAATTATGTGGTAGGACATTCTTCTGTTGGAAACTGTCTGATATTTTTCTCATGATTATACTGAGGATACAGACTTTGGGGAGAAAGAGTACACAGGTAAAATGACATTCTTTCACATCATATCAAAGGTATATGCGACTGATATATTTTACCACCAATGATGTTGACCTTGATCTATTGGCAAAAGTAGTGTTCGTCAGGTTTCTCCAATGTAAAGCAACACTTTTTCTCCTTTTTACATACTATATTCTTTGGCAGGAAGTCACAATTCACAAAACAGCTTAAGAGTGGAAAGTTATTCTCCATTCTTTTTAGGATGACGTATGTACATAATTTACTGGGAATTATGCATATAAGAGATTGTTCTCTCTTTTACTAATTTATTAAATCACTGATTGTTCATATCATTATGAGCTCATGAATATTTATTCTATGTTTTATATTATAATACAATGCTATTTTGCTCATTTTGTTGCTCAAATCATTCCAGCTTTAGCTACTGGGAACTCTTTCAGTTGATTTCTGTGCCCTTTTAACATATATCAATGAGGCTGTTTTATTTTTTAGCATTTGTTTATTTCTGGCACTAGAAGTATCTAGGCTGTGTGCTCCCTGCTCATCTTGCGCATTTCCTTCCCCAGTCCTGGAAACAGTCATTTCTCCAAGGATCCTGGCTGCCTTTTATTTGAGAATGGCTTTAGAAACCGAGGTCTGTGTACTAGTTGTGCTCATTGTTAATGGGGTGTCATTCTGTTTATGCCCTTCCAGCCAATGTAACAAAGAAATATGTTTGCATAATAACATGTATATATACATATCTATAAATATTTCTATACATAATCATCTGTATCCATGTTAAATTAAATATGAGTTTCTACTTTTGTTTCCTATTCTAATACATTAACAATTGGATCATTCTCACCCCCTGCCCTGGCTGATCTTTAACACCACTCTAACCATGAAAAACTTATATCCCACTATTTTACATCCCTTTATTTTTTTTATTCCAGTATACATGTATAGCACTATCAGAATTGTTAATCTGTACCCATGTTGGAAAATAAAACCATTTTTGTCTTTAGTCTTAAAAACCCCATATACAGTATAAAGTCTTTCAGACTAGTTTTTTCCACTTAGAAATATTATTTGAGGTTCCTCCATGTCATTTCATGCCTTGATAGGTAATTTCTGAGTCATATTACTATGTAATGTTCCTTTGTATGCATGTACCACAGTTTGCTCATCTATGTCTATTAAAGGACATTTTGGAGCAATTATGAATAAAGTTGCTATAAAGAATCATGTGCATGTTTTGTGTGGACATGTTTTAAAATCAGTTGAGTAAATACCTAGGAGCACAATTGCTAAATCATATAGTAAGGCAAAACTATATTTACTTTTGAAAGAAACTGTCAAACTGACTTCCAAAGTGGCTACACCATTCCCACCAGCAATGAATGAGTTTGTGTTGCTCCACATCCTCACCAGCTGATATTGTCAGCTTTGTGCTTTAGCCTTTCTAATAGGAGTGAGCCTGCAGCCATACCACTGTGGCATCCAATCCTGTCAGATCTCAGAAGCTAAACAGGGTTGGAGCTGATTAGTATTTGGATGGGAGACAGCCTGGGAACACCAGATACTGTAGGCTTAGAAGAAGGATCCAGCAATCCACTTCCCAAAAACACAGTCAGCAATTGAAAACCTTATGAATAGCAGAGAAGCATTGACAATAATGTTTCACCTGTTGTACATAGGGTCACTATGAGTTGGACACTGACTTGATGGCACCTAGCAACAAAAGGAGTGAATCACATGTAATATCTGTTTTAATGTTCAGTCTTTTAATGTCAAAGGATATTGAGCATCTTTTCATGTTCTTACTTGGCACCTGTCTACCTTCTTTGGTCAGGTTTCTGTTAATATATATTTTCAAGGCCTGAAATCCCAAATGAGGATTATGACAGTTGTCAAGTGTGGATGTTCCGAATATTCATTCAAGGACTAGGCAAATAAACACAAAATGGACCTTTGAATCATTTTGGTTCACTGTTAGTCAGACTAGAGCTAAGACTATATTTATTACCTGGAACTATAACCCCTTCCATTGACTGATGGGCTACAGTGGCATTCTGAGTCCCCAGAAATTAGACAACTTCATAGTCAGTATTCTAGTGTTCTCTCAAAGATATGAGTATTTCCTTTTATCCAGTACATGATCACTCTAAGTCCTCTGGGAAAGGCTGGAGAAGATGTATATTATGCACTTTCAATCCTCAATGAGATCAAGATTTCCCTTTAATTAAGAGATAAGGGGACTATGAATTGATACAAGTCTGGAAACTAAGAGGAGACTATGATCCTCTACTGTGGTGACTCAAGTCAAGATTGTGACAAGTATAGCCATTCTTATTATGATATATAGATCAACCAGTTTTCTAATAGATTGTCCATCTCTTTTGTTCCTAGAGATACTGTGACCAATTAATTCTCACCAAAGACCCTGTGGAACAAAGCAAGACAGTTACTAGTACTTCCTTGCTGACCTGTATGGTCCATGCACCTCCCTTGTCTTAAAGTGCTGCCACTGGATGCTGCTAGTCTGGGCTTCCACTATCTTCATTGAAATCAGGGAATTCATCTAACTGGAAGAATCTCTTTTATTCATATCTCATCCACAAAGGGAGCAATCATAGAATTTGGGTAACTCTTCCAGGTTTATTCCACCCCCCCAAAAAAAATCAGCAAACAAATTAACAAGAAAGTTCCCAGTTAAATTTGAACTTCAGATAAGATATTAAAAGTTGAAATTGTATAATTAATTTTTTAAAATTAGTATAAAAACACAAATTTTGTTATCTCTCCTCTGGCCTTAAGTTTTCTCCAAGGAAGAGCTAGTTCATAGCTGGCAGGCAGAGTGTGGACAACACAGCAGGGAAGCAGGGTACAGGGCAGGTAAGCAGGCATTCCACTGTAATACCAGCCAGCTTAGTTGGTCGTCAGGCAACAATAGGCAAGGTCTGGCAAACTTTAGTGTTGCCTGGTGTCCTACATGCTACTGACCACCACAAGAAAATGACAGGGAGTAAGGAAAAGAAGCCCCTTCCTCCTGCTAGTTGTTGCCAGGTGCTGTCTACTCAGATCCAACTAATAGCAATCCTATGTACAACAGAACAAAACACTCCCTGACTCTATGCCAGGCCCATGATCTTTTTTATGCTTAAGCCCATTGTTGTAGACACTGTGTCAGTCCATCTAGTTGAGAGACTTCCTTTTTCTTGTTGACATACTACTCACCCAAACATGATGTCCTTCTCCAGGGATTAGTCCCTTCTAACAACATCTCCAAAATACATAAGATGCAGTCTAAGCCATCCTTGCTTCCAAGGAGCACTCTGGTCGCACTTCTCCTAGGACACATCTGTTATTACTGAATGATATCACTAATATCCTACATAAGCAAAATTTTGCTAAAAATCATTCAAAAGTGACTGCAGCAATATGGAGACAGAGAATTGCCAGAAAATCAAGCTAGATTCAGAAGAGAGTGTGGAACCAGGAATATCATTGCTGATGTCAGATGGATATTAGCCGAAAGCAGAGAATAGCAGAAAAATGTCTGTCTTTGTTTTATTGATTATGCAAAGGCATTTGACTGCATGGATTATAAAAAATTATGGATAACACTGCGAAGAATGGGAATATCAGATGACTTAATTGTACTCATGAGGAATCTGTACATGAACCAGGAGGCAGTTGTTCGAACAGAACAAGGAAGCTCTGCCTGGTTTAAAGTCAAGAAAGGTATGTCAGGGCAATATCCTTTCATCATACCTCTTCAATCTCTGTACTAAACAAGTAACATGAGAAGCTGGACTTTATGAAGAAGAACAAGGCATCAGGATTGGAGGAAGACTCATTGACAGCCTGAATTATGCAGATGATACAACTCTGCTTGCTGAAAGTGAAGAGGATTTGTAACATTCACTGATGAAGATCAAAGAACACAGCCTTCAGTATGGATTGAGCCTCAACATCAAGAAAACAAATATTCTTACAACATCAAGAAAACAATTTCATGGTAAATATTGAATATACCATGGCCTTCCTCCTGCAGTGACTTTCTAGTGCCCTCTACTGGCAAAGGACAATCTACTAGTTTACAGGAGCCAGCTCCAATATTGTTAGCAGACAATAAAGGGTACAGTTAGAGGTATGAGTCATCTGGCTTTAATTAATGTGCATAGATTCAAATGATAACATTCTATGGTACTAGCACATAAGTACCCACACAAGTCCAATAGAATAGACCAAAACACCAAAATAGACCCAAGGGCATTCTGGCATTTGGCAGATTGATAAATCATTTCAAGTAAGTGAAGGAAATTGGATCATTCTGAAATTGGTGTTGAAAAAACAGAAAATATATCTGCAAAAATAAATTGAGTTAGATTCTTATTTTACTTCTTATACTAAAATTCTAGGCATATTATAATACATTTTAAAATTAAAACATAAAAACGCATGGAAAGGGTGTGTATGTGTAGCTTATCAGGAGTGGAAACATGTTTTATAACTATAAAAAAATCTAGAAGATACCAATGAAAAATTTCCTACATGAAAAATTCTGTAGGGATAGACTTATGAAAAGTCAAAAAAGAAGTGACAATTGAGAAAAATATTTGCCACATATATCACAAATGAGTAAGAGACCAATAAACTATTAAATTATTATCAAAACTACATAACAAATATTTCATAGAAAAAAACATCTTTTTAAAGGCAGGGTCTCTTTATGTAAACCAGGCAAGCCTATAACTCAGTATGTAGCCCAGGCTGCCCTGGAACTCTTGGTCCTTCTGCTTTAGTCTCCCAAGTGCTGGGATTATATGTGCACACAGCCACACCAAGACAAATGCCTCTTCAAGGTACTGAAAATGCTTAATTTCAGCCTGACACAGTGGTACACATCTCTAACCTGAAGGATTTCAGAATCTGAGGCAGGAGGATTGAGAGTTCGAGGCCAGAGATGCCTGTGTAACTTAGTAAGACCCAGTCTCAAAATAAAAATAAATAAATGAAAAAGGGGCTGGATGTTCAACCCAGTGGTAGAGCCCTTGCAAAGTATGTGCAAGACCCTGGATTCAACCTCTCATTCAACCTCTAAGTGCTGGGAAAAAAAAAGGAAAAAAGAAAAAAAGGAATGCTCTATTTCATTTGTAACTAGGGAGATACAAATTAAAACTACAACGAAATACACATCTTTGCCTTTCAAACTGAGTATTTGAGAAAAAAATATATATAGCCAATTGTGATAATAAGGACATAGGGAAACAAGAAATGTCACACATTGTGTGGGAGTAAAAAATGATACAACCTTAATCAAAAGCAATTTTGAAAAATTATATGTATATACAATCTTTCATTCAGAATTTATACTTCTACAAATTTTAGTAAAAGTGTGCTTGCATAGATATGCAATGACAAATGACATATGACCAATGATACTCTTTGCACAATTGTTGATGGCAGCAAAAGAGTGAAATTGCTTTCAATGGCCAAGAAGATGGGTTTGGTTAAATGATTGTGATATCTCTAATCCATAGGATACTACATGGTTCATAAAAAAAAATGAAGCAGCTCATTTAAAATGTGGAATGAAGTTGGATAGGATTCAGGACACACTCCCCTAAAATAAGCTGAAAGAATTTGAGAAAACACCAGAAGCAAGAAGGTTTCTCTGAAATTCCCCCACCTTCTCTGCTGAAGCAGATCATAAAGCCTAGGAAAGACTTTCTGAACTTCCCTTGTAGCAGAACATAAGACACTCATGTAAGATGTGTCTTCTCTATAATCAGAAGAAAGGAGGTTTCATATCACCAAAGACATAAGAACTGCCAAGAAAAATGTGAACAAATAGGCCCAGTTTCCCCCCACTTTTCCCCAATTAATTACCATTAGTTGGGTCTTCTGTTCCTTATGAAGGCTCTCACATCACATGTAGATTATATCAAGTTCATTTGTATAGTTTTTTCTTATTAACCCATCTTTTGTCATAGGAGCCTCAGCTACAAACATAGGAAGGGTAGAAGAAAATATATTTTTCTCTCCTTCATGTCCAAGAAATACTTTAAGTGAAAAATGTCAAAGTGCATAAAGTTTTCGTAGTATTCCACCATTTTCATAACTGTTTGTGGAAACATGTATACCCTTGAGACTCCCTGGAAAGAGGCATGAGTAATTGCTAATCATGGTTTTCCCTTGGGAGGTTGACTAGGAATGAGATATTTTGCATTACATCTGTCTTTAGATATTTTTAATTTTTTGCTGTGTGTTACATGTATTACCTATACAAAATAGAAGTATGCTTTATAAACATATTTTTAAAGATTACACTGTACTGGAATGTTCAGTGCTACAATTAATTGGATTCCACTCTTAGAAGGATTTTTAAGGAGAACAGATTTGCAAGGACTCTCTTCAACCAACCCTACCTTCCTTTCAAGGATCTGGACAGAGGACGTAAGTGAGGTCACTTGAACCTACACAGACCTGTGTCTGATCTGATCTGCAGATGTGGTGATATATGTGTTTGTTGTGTTTCACTGACCACATCAGTAAGACTGCTGTCAGCGGACTGCAGAGAGAATTCCTCTCAGAAGGTGCGGCTTTAATGGCTGAGCTATGCGTTGACAAAGGCTCAGTAAGAAAGGACTTTCCCAGCTTGTCATAAATATCATCTTGGTTCTTTCATGAGGCTCAATTTCATGATACACTTCTTTAAAAACATGGTCCTCTACATAATAGCTTCATATACTTTTACCTTTACTTCTGAACAGTGCTTGATATGCAGAAAAGAAATCCACTTTTATTAATCCTAAAGGGTCTCCAAATACCTTTGCTCTACAGGAAATAGGTGCAGTAAAGGATCTTTTTATATCACATTAAATGTGAGGTGAAAAAAAGCAATTTTGTTCAGCATCTTTTTGTTTGCTTGCTTTGGAGATATAAGAGATGTCTCCCACAACATATCAATTCCAGAGGAAAGATTAACAACAAAATCTTCAAACTGACTTTTTCACTTAGATCTGATCTGTTCACATAAACTATTTTTCTAAAACAAGCATCTTATTTTGTTGTCCTGATTTTTTTTTTCCCTTTTTAATCAAAATCCCATTCTGGTTGCTAGAAAATGTTTTTCATTAAACAAGATTAATACACATTTAGAGAGCAAACAGACTTTCAACCAAATAATACTGTAACAGAAGACATTTATGTTAACCTCAGTTCTGAATCACTGAGGTATTCAACTAGGGATGTTATCTGTTAAGACTCTAACTTAAATGTCACCTATTATGAGAAGCATCTACCAAATAATCCAGGCACAGTTACACTGTCCTTCTTTTGAACTTTCAAAACATGCCTCTACCTCAATTAAAACATATATCATATAGAAAGGATTTTAAATATTATCACAATGAAATGATAAATATTTGAGGTGAATATGCTAATTACATAATTTCATCATTCCACAATGTATATATGTGTGAAAATATCATATATATCCTACAAATATATACAATTATTGTCAATTAAAAATAAATAAAACTTTAAAAATTCATCACACAGTATTGAAGATACAGCTGAATGGTACAGTGCTTACCTACTGTATATAAAGCCCAGGGTTAAAAAAAAAGTGTCACATGGAATTATAAGCATTTGTTTCTCCCTCTTTTGAAGGTGGGTATATAAATTGGACTCATTCCCAAGTAAGGTCATGAATGGCTAGAGAATAAATCAGCAGCTTAAATGTGCTACTTAACATGATGATTGGCCTGCTATAATCACTCTGCAACTAAATGAATGAGTAAATAAACAAGTGATACTAAGCACACTCAGAGGAAGATGCTTTTAAATAAATGGACCCTTGGGTAAGTCAGGGAAGTGACATGGAAAAGACTGCCTAATTTTTCTGGAGCCAGTCAGCCAGACTAGAGAATGTGCAGAACTGCAGTCTCCCCAGGAGACAGACAGGGCAGAAAGGAATACCTGCCTTCCCACAAGGTAATTGGTGCTGAAATCAACCCAGAAATCCTCTGTTCACTCTCCCATTTAGTGGGAAACCTCTCTGCCTGGATAAAATTTACCGACATATTTTCAAATGGCTTTGTTATCGTGACCCAGATATAAATATCATGGCAGGAGCCCATGAGGTGGGGACACAATTTATCCTGACTGAAAATAGAGGCAGAGAAGCATCAGCTTTAGTATCCCTGATACTAGAGTGGGGTTGCCATAGCAACTAGCTGAGTCACTAATGGAAAAAGAACGGTTGCACTATGACTAGGCTGACATTCTGTGACATTATCTTATTTTACTGTAGCTCTAATGATGTCTTCAGTAGGAGTGACAGAAAGGAAAGGTTCTGACCTCTCTATTAAACCTGCAGCTAGCTTGACACCCTCTGCCTTTAGCTTAATGAATGTGAATCTCTATGTGCAAATTCTGCCTCGGAGACAAGCACTTTAGGAATTTGTCTGAATCATATATTAGATTTGTTGATTCCATTGTTTCTTTAATGTTGTCTCTTCTATTCCAAATTAAGATGGCAATGAAGCAGATGAGCCCCAAAAGCAAAACAGGAAAGGGAGAAATTAGTGAAAATACATGACAGGGTGATGCTAATCCATCAATGATGACACAAAATGGAAGAAAACAACCAGAAGCTGCTTTGGCCCCTTTATCAAACAGGGAAAACCACAGGCTATTAAGTGAGAAACCAAGGGATGTCTGCAAAGGCAGAGGAGACCTTCTGGAAATAGAGTACGAGAGCTCCGTCATCCACAATATTCACTTATTATTCACCACGTTCAGAGCCTTGTGATAGGCACTATGAGGGGTTGCAAAGAAAGAATATCCCCAAGTCATGAAAGTCTAAAGATAAAGGAAAAGTGAAGTGGGTTAGCAGCTTAAAATTCCGTACAACCTACGTATGACATGACCTCTGCTACTTACAAGAACCGTGTGCGGGAACCAGTACAGTGATATGTAAATTTTAAAAATTGAAGTTCATAAAAAAAACTACCACAAGTCTGAATATAAAAAGGGAATTTGAACATAGAATTAACTAAGACACTAGCATTGGCTTTGTACCAAACAGATAATGTTTTATTTATATTTTACTTTATTTTTCAAATGTAATTGTTTGTAAACATGAACTTGTTTTAAGTCTAGCATTGGGATGGCTTCCATCTGTATGAAAAGGTCCATTAAGAGCTAGTATCAGTATTTGCTGCAAATTATGTGAGGGTTTCCATATTTGAGTGCAGGCATCTGTGTCTCCCTATCAACAGGAAAGAGAGATCATTCATTTTTACAAGAGCCTTCTAGCAACTCTCTTTCGTCAGCATAGCACTGCCACACTAATGTTCTTAGTCTATGATTTGAATCATATTATTCTCCTCAAGAACTTAATTGACCACTTTTACCACATCACTTTTCTAGTTAGGAGTAGATGATGGTTTCCCATTACAAATCAAGTCATATCTAACTCCTCCACTGTCTGATCTACAATGCCCACCACAGTTTTATACTAGCTTATCCATCCATGCAGATTTCCCATTTCTTCCAACACATTCCTTCTCTCCTGCCTAGCCACAAAAAGGTATTACCAAGTCTCATCTCCCCTTCTTCCTACCAACAGGAAGAACTTCTACCTACCAAAACCTAACTCATCTTTAGAGGAAGGACAAGTGGCACTTGCTCCGTAAAGTTGTTTGCTGAGTGGATGTTGCTTTTAGAAGTAGCCCTCCACTCAAATGACTACTTACCATTTTCTGAACTTGTTAATTTTTCTGCTAACTAAATTGTTTGCCCCTTGAGAGCAGGTTTCACATCATATCCTTTTTTTTTTTTTTTATGTACATAGTCCCATAGTCCATTTATGGTCAGTCATGCAGTAATGCATCAATTCAATGAACACCAGTGGAACATTAAGCCAGGGGAGATATAAAGATCCATAGGAGTCTTCATGTGGAGGTTTAGTTTGTATTACCAGGAGTGTAGTAAGGAGATGGTACATGAAGGGTTGAGAAGAAGTAGACAATGTAGACATTTTACAGTCATTTGGGGATTTGCGCTTTTTATCACACCCTGCTTTGTCAGAGCTTCAGAGTCTTATGAAGAGGGAGGGGACGACAGGGCAGGCAAGTGACATTCTTTTTCCTGATCAGAGTAGCTTTGCTTTAATCTGCTCTATGGGTTCAGACTTTTGGGACTTTAGGTGAAAACTTCTTTTGAAGAAAGGGTACTTTTTGACTGAACAAAGTTTGAAAACTTCTTTCCCGGATAGTGAAGCAGAGACTTTCACTTTTTCAGGTGAGTAAGGGCAAGCATACATCTGATGCTGAGTCAAGCTTTCATCCACACCAGAAAGTCAGTAGATTGTGTCACCCTCCAGCAACTCACATGCCATCAGACATCCTTGATAGACATTCTTTTGTCTATTTGTTTTGCTATTATGAGGCAGAAGATAAAGGTAGTTGATTTATATCTTTAATACTGAGGAAACTTAGAAATATTCTGGCATATTTTTTTTGCAATCACCAAGAAATAAACATGCCTCTTTCTCCTGTCTGTGCACATTTCTTTTGTTTTCATGGGAATGTTTACTTTCTTTGCTGGTTGAATGCAAGAGTAATTAAAGGAACAGTAAAAGAAAATGAAAACAGGTGTAATAACTAAATCTATGCCTACACTGAATAGTATCATAGAAAAGAAGCAGAAGAGACAGTGAAAGTTTATGGCAAAAGAATAATATGTGTGAGAAAACAGCACAGTATGGCCTTTGATGTGGTACCAGGGCCAGAAACAGAAGAGTGGGCTTGCACAGAGTGGCCGCCCTCTGCTCAGAACACCTCTCCTCCTGGTATTGCTGCTGCTGAGCACAGCCCATGGCTGCCACCTCCACAGCTGCTGCTGTCACAGATTTTAGGATACTAAGTGGAAGAAACTCCTTGAGGGTTTCTAGATACCAAATCAATAGAAGCAAACTTCATTTAATGGAATGCTCCCTGCTGAAATAGACATTTTTAAAACACTCTTAATGTTCCAGCTCTTGCAATAAATAGCAGCAGGGAGAGACCTCTCCATTCATGGATCTTTTCTCCCACAAAGATGTGATATGTGTGGCAATTGAGAAGTATACTTTCAAAGCTGGGTGCCACAACTCACGCCTGTAATTCTAGCAAGCCTGAGGCAGGAGAATTGCAAGTTTGAGGCCAGAGACAGCTTATGCAACTTAGCAAGACCCTGCCTCAAAATTAAAAATGAGAAAAGAGGTAGGAGGTGCAGCTCAATGCAAGAGTGCTTGCCTAGCATGTGCAAGGCCATAGATTCAACCCCCCAGTACTTGAAAAAGTAATAGAAGGAAAAAGAGGAGGAGAATAGGAGGAGGAGGACGAGGAAGAAAAATAGTGGTAGTATACTGAGGAGACAGGTGGACTTGTGTTCAAATATTGGCTCAGCCACTTGAAGATAGATTAACATTAAAAAGAAATTATTCATCTGCATATATCTGAACATATGAAAATCCAGTGGGAAACCCACTGAATGCACGATTTCTGAGACCCAGAGGCCAATCGCATGCTGCTTTCTGTGAGCCCCATGTCTTTGCATCTATTGCCAAAGGCACACTACACTAAACATACCAGACTCTTTGCAGGTGCCTCTTCCCCAAGTCCCCAGTATGGATTGTCAATTTCCACGTCAGTCTTCCGTTTCCTCTTGGTCATTCTCAACTTTTTATTGCTAACTTAGGAATGCTAGAATTTGTTGTTTGATGTCGTCGAGTTGGGTCTGACTCATAGCAACCCTACGTACAGCAGAATGAAATACTCCCCCGACTTTGTGCCAGGAACACAGTCTTATTTTGTTTAAGCCCGTTGCTGCAGACATAATGTCAATCCATCTAGTTGAGGATTCTCCTTTTTTTCATTGACCCATCATTCTCCCAAACTGATGTCCTTCTCCAGGGACTGGTCCCTTCTGACTACATGTCCAAACTATGTCAGACACAGACTAGCCATCCTTGCTTCCAAGGAGCACTCTGGTTGCACTTCTTCTAGGACAGATCTATTGTTTCTTCTGGAACTCCAGGGTATATTCCATATTCATCTCCAGCACCATAATTCAAAAACATCAATTCTTCTGTCTCACTTATTCAATGTCCATCTTTCACAACCATATGATGTGACTGAAAATACCATGTCATGAGTCAGCCCCACCTTCGTCTTCAATTTGAGAGTGGGCTTCCAGGTCCTGCTCCCAAGCCTATAGCACTTATAGGTGTTCCCAGGTGATCTCCCATCCAAGTACTAACCAGACCCAACCCTGCTTAGCTTCCAAGATCTGATGGGATTGGATACCACTGTGGTATAGCTTCAGGCTTCTAGAATTTAGGAAGGTCTAACTTGAAGGGACTAAAATCCTCAAAGCAGCACTAGACAAGTCATCCATAGTGGCAACATAATCACAGCTCCAGCATAATAGTTTATGGGGACTATAAAACACCCATGGTTATTTTGTCCTTCATTTGGATACCCTTCAGCCCTGTTTCACTGTTTGAGTAGACTGTTTTCTGCTTGCCTGCCCTTTTAGATGTGCACAGAGAAAATTTCTCCTATGAGTCAGTAAAGCTCTGATTTGGCACCAGCTTGACATTTTGCCTCACCTGTTTCATTTGCACAGAGCAGGTGGCACCTGGCTCTCAATCACACTTCTCCGTCTAAGACCTTCTCAATCTAATTCCATCTGGCTAACATCACAGTGGCTGGTTGTATCCTCAGATGTAACAACAACAACAAAGTCATATCCTAGTCTAAAATCAGTAGCTATGATTCACAGTGCTATGGTTGAGAACCATGAGTTTATGATCTTGTCTTTCTGCCTCACATAACTTGTTGTTGTTGTTGTTAGGTGCCGTCGAGTCGGTATCCGACTCATAGCGACCCTCATAGGGTTTTCAATGGCTGAGTACTTCGGGATTGCTTTGGGAGTGGATTGCCAGGTCCTTCTCCCATTTTTGCGGTGCTGGGAATTGAACTCGGGGCCTCAGAGACTGCAGCGCAGTGCTCTACCCACTGAGCTAAATCCCAGCCCCCCTCATATAACTATATGATCTTTAATATCCTTGGCAAAAGAACTATATCTCATTTGCCACTGTACTCCATGATGCTGGACAGAGTCAACAAAAATGACTTACAAAGTGAATTTCAGGAGCAATGAAAATAATAGCCTACATGTATTCACAGCCTCCCCCATCACACCAGCTGGAAATATTCTTCATTGATCATGGAGTGCTGGCCTAGATTACTTTTTTTAGATATTAAGATAATTGGAAGAGTGACTAAATTGAAAGGATAATGGAAATGTGCACCATTGCACTTGATTTTCAGTAAAGATTTAAACTATTTTCATTACTTTGGAGAAAATCTTAAATGGGTGTTTCTTTTGAGCACAATACAATGCTGAAACTGAGTACAAGGTGACCCAAGTTTGTTTGGACTACAGATAAAAGGAATCATTTCCTTGGTTAAGCAGAAGAGTGAACCTGACTCTTTAATTAAAGCTGTCACAGACCAAACAATTCAATGTCAATTGGTTTTTATTAGGAGTGTCTGACTTTTTATTTGAGGTGTCTGATGGTTCTCCCATAAGATGGAACAATGCATTAATTTGAAGCCTTTCTGCATGATGGTGTTACACTGGGCAGAAGCAGGTACGCAGTCAGAAGAGTAGGATGTAGCCAGCAGAGCTTCATTCTGGTGAACTGTCAGTGTTTTCTTGACCTTTGACACTAAATGTTATGCAGTGAGATGTGGTCCAAGAATCCAGAGCTGGCATCTGTAATGGGTTCAAAGGAAGAGCCATCTGTGAGGTATTCAAATCTGGGCTGAGTTCTGCCTCTATGCTATAAGATTCTTCCCTTCAACAGAGAAATAGAAAGTAGTGGGGCGGGGCAAGTAGTCTTATGAATCTGTACCACAGTTATTTGCTGCTAAAGTCACAGTTAGAGAGGAGCATGAAGTTCTATTTCTATTTCATGCACAGCAGGGTGACCATAGTTAACAATAGTTTTCTGAACTATGGTAAAGACCATAGAAAATGACAAATGTTTAAGGAGATAAATATGTTTAACCTGATTTAATCATTTTGCGCTATATACATATGTCAAAACATTGCATTATACCCAATTAATATGTACAGTTCTTATGTTTTTAGTGTGTCAGTTAAGCCTATGTCCATATCACTCTGGCATCTGATCCCATCAGATCTTGGAAGCTAAGCAGGATCAGGCCTGGTCAGTACTTAGATGGGAGACCATCTGGGAACACCAGGTGCTGTAGGCTTGGGAGAAGGATCCAGCAACCCACTTCCAAAAAACAATCAGCTACTGAAAACCCTAAGAATAGCAGAGAAGCACTGACAATAGTGCCAGGCATGGTACAGTGTTGGGTAGTGTTTCATCTATAATACACAGAGTCGCTATGAATCAGACCCAACTCAGCAGCACCTAACAACAACAGCAAGAGCAAGGGTATCAGTTAAAAATAAATTTGAAAACATTATCACAAGAGTCTAAGCTCTCTTGCTCATTAATATCTTTCCACTTTGACCAGAAAAGGGGTAGGAATTTCCACTTCCCAGTGGCAATCTCTGAACATCCATTTTTTAAAAATTTTGTTTAGCATGTCAGTTCTATCCCTTTGAAAATATTCCATACAGTTATTGGTGGAGGTTATAGGAGAAATCATTGATAAAGAAACATATATATTTTGATATAAGTCCATTCACCTAAGCATGGTCACAGCTACCTGAACAGCCCATTGCATAAAGTCAGCATGCCTGATAAGCTTTCTGTTTCAATAATCATTTTAGTGAGAAAGGAGGAAAAGAGTGGCAGATTTCCTATAGATTACTCCTTCACATTGGTTAGTTCTTTATTCAATTATAACCTTCCCGTGGAGGTACATCAAAAATAGCATCTTTTGCCACCTTCTATATCCCAATACTTCCTTACTTTTCTTCATAACTCTTTTCATTCTCTGTCATTATGTTATATGCATATTTATTGCCTGTCTCTCCAAATGGAATGTAAATTACCTGAGGGCAGGAACTTTGTTATGTTTACTGATGCATCCTGAAACAGTGCCTAGCAAGTACTTATCATTGTTAGGTGCTGTCAAGTCAGATTGAACTCATAGCAACCCTATTTACAACAGAATGAAACACTCCTGGGCACTGTGCCATGCTCAACACTATGTCAGTGCTTCTCTGCCATTCATAGGGCTTTTGATGGCTGGTTGTTTTGGGAGTGGGCTGTCAAGTCCTTCTTGGTGCTGAGGATGAAGCCAGGGCCTCAGAGAGCTCAGAGCAGCACTCAACCAACTGAGCTAAACTCCAACCCTAGCATATACTGTTGTTGTTGTTAGGTGCCGTCGAGTTGGTATCCGACTCATTGCGACCCTCATAGGGTTTTCAATGGTTGTTTCGGGATTGCCTTGGGAGTGGATTTCCAGGTCCTTCTCCCATTTTTGCGGTGCTGGGAATTGAACTCAGGACCTCAGAGATTGCAGCACAGCGCTCTACCAACTGAGCTAAATCCCAACCCCCTAGCATATACTGTTGTTGTTGTTGTTAGGTGCCATCGAGTAAGTATCCGACTCATAGCAACCCTCTGTACACAGGGGAAACACGATTGTCAGTGCTTCTCTGCTGTTCATACGGTTTTCAATGGCAGATTGATTTTTGGGAGGGGGTTGCCAGGTCCTTCTCCCAAGCCTGCAGCACCTGGTGTTCCCAGGCGGTCTCCCATCCAGGTACTAACCAGGCCCAACCCTGCTTAGCTTCCGAGATCTGACAGGATCAGATGCCACAGGGCTATAGCTGCAGGTAGCATATACTAGGCATTCAATATATACTGTTGATATATTAATATTGAATTAATTAATAAATGAATTATTGAATAGGAAGTATGAAAGGACATATAACATGTGCCATCAGTGGTAGATAGATGATTTATAAATATTAAACATTCAATTCCAATGCCAACCTTTCTGGTAAGCGCTGCTTTCTAGATTGACAGATATAGAAACTGATGCTTAGAAAGCCTCAGTATGTTAATTAATTTGCCCAAAAGACATGCACATAATAATTTTCACATCTGAAATTTGAACTTGGCTCTTTTGGATTATATAATTTGTCCTATTTTTATAATACTTCACTTTATATAAAAGGTATAAGTCAGGCTGATTTGATATCTGATTTAACTTTAAAGTTGGAACTCTGGAGAGAGGTTTTAAGAGAAACCATTCAATAATTGTGTCACTTTGGGCATGGAAGCTCCTAGTTTTCTCTCCCTTCTCCTATGTCCTCCAATTACATCTGACTTAAGCATCAAACAAGGCCTTCATGGGTCCCTTGGCTGAAAGTAAACCTTGCTCTCTTCCAGGCTCTACAGCATGGATAGACTTTCTCTTTCTTTGGGCATATGTAGAGAGCAAAACAGGTAGAAGCCTGTCAGAGCTAAGGGCAACTCAGCATTTGTCTAGAGAGGTCTGCAAGCTTAGGGGGCTGTGGCTCTGGGCATCATGCACAGTCTGGTGAGACTTGCTAAGACAAAAAGGAAAACTAAATGAATATCAGGTCTTCTCAGTACAAAATAGAAATAAACCAAATGGGGAGTAGAATGTTCACAGAAACAGGTTACTCAATGATTAACTAGAGAGAAGGACAAAAGCTGTGATAGGAGGAGCAATTCAGGTAACTCCTGTGGCCTCTGAGTCTATTCCATAAAGCAATTTTTTTAAACTTCTTATGGCTTTTGCCCTTAGATTGTGTCTTGCATGACTCAACCTGGTAAAAGCCAAGTGGTTTTCTATTGTATCTTTATGGAATTTTCCACAACAGAAATTTGAACTTGAAGACATCTTCAGTTACCTTGAAATTTAATTTTTTCTTGTTCTGTGTTTTGTTCTTATATTTGTTATTGAGATTTAATTTACATAAAATGACATGCACACATCACAAATATCAAGTCTGCTGAATGCACATACCTATATAACCCATATTGCAAACAAGATAGAGAATATTTACATAAACTTAGAAAGTTTACTTGTACCTTTCCTAGACAATCACACCCACAACTTCATTCATTTTTATTGCTGAGTAATATTCCATTGTTAATATTAAAAAATATCATCTAAACATTTATACATTTGCCTATTTTCTAATTGGTTCTGTCCTTGTGGGGTTTTGAAAGTTCTTTAGATATTCTAAGTACTAGTCATTTACTATATATGTGGTTTGCAAATATCTTCTCTATTCTGTAGCTTATCTTTTCATCTTTTTATCATACAGCAATAGTTTTCATTTTGATGAGATCTGATGTATCAATTTTTCCTTTTATTAATCATACTTTCTGCATCAAGTCTAAGATCTTTTTGCCTGGCCCCACATTCCCCAATGTTCTCTTGTTTTTCTTTCAAAAGTTTTATAACTTTACATTTGACATTTATGTCCATAATCCATGCTTTGTTAATTTATGTACAAAGTGTGAAGTTTAGCACAAAGTTCATCTTTACACATGTATGCCCAAGCACCATTTGTGGAAAAGACTCTCCTTTTTCCCTTAAATTGTTCCTGCACCTTTGTCAAAAATTACGTCAGTATCTTTGTGTGGGTTTATTTCTGGGATTGCTGTTATATTCCATTGATATATGTCTATTTCTCTCCCCTTATCTTCCCAAATAAGTTTGTTTATATCATAAACTCAAAAATACTTAAGTAAATAACTTACTGAGATTTTGATAGAAGTTGCACTTAACTTAAATATGGAAACAATCAAAGTCTTTACTCTGTTGAATCTTCCAATCAATGAACATGTAATACCTCTCCACTTATTTAGGTTTTTGTATTAAATGTATTTCATCAGCATTTTGTGATTTTTCAAGATAGTTATTCCATACATATAATATTATGTACATACTTAAATATTTTAATTTTGGAAGAATTGCTATGGTGGTGTATTTTTAATTTTGGTTTCACATCTTATTTTTAGTATACAAAAAAGAGATTGATTTTTGTATGTTGATCTTGTATGACCTGGCTGAACTTACTAGCTTATGAGAAGGGTGTTTTGTACACTTCTTGGGATTTTCTACATATACAACCATGCCCTCTGCAAACAGAAACAACTTTATTCCTTTCCAAATCTGTAAGTGTTTATTTCTTTCTCTCAACTTGCTGCAGTGGCTAGAAGTTATAAGTACCATGTTGAATAAGAGTGTTAAAGGTGGACATCCTTTCCTTCTTACTGATGTAAGGGGAAAAATACTTCACTAAATATGATGCTAGATTTAGGAATTATGTAGGTGCTACTTATCAAAATGAGGTGGTTCCTTTCTCTAAGTTACTTAAAGTTTTTATTATAAATAGGTATTGGATTTATTTCAAATGCTTTTTCTATGTCAATTAATATGACCACATAATTTTTCTTGATTTTTGTCTACCATGTTGATATGGTGAATTACATTGATTGATTTTGGAATGATGAACAAGTATCACATACCCATAATAGATCCCATTTTATCATGGTGTATAACTCTTTTTTCCCAGTAATTTTTATTAGTAATTTTTATTGTACAACTTAATGGGTTTCATTATGACATTTCCATGCATTTATAAAAATGTGGTTTTGATTTGCATTTCCCTGATGGCTAAGGATGTTGAATACTTTTTCCTGTGATTATTGAGCATTTGTATTTCTTCTTTTGAGAACTCTGTTCAGTTCATTTGCCTACTTTATGATTAAATACATTGCTTTTTGGTGTTTAATTTTTTGAGCTCTTCATATATTCTAGATATTAATTCCCCATCTGATATATAGATGACAAAATTTTTTTCCCATTCTGTAGGCTGTTTTTTCACTCTAATAATTGTGCTCTTTGCTGTGCAAAAGCTTTTTAGTTTAGTTTAAATTCCATTTGTTAATTCTTGTTACTGTTTCCTGAGCTATTGGGGGGTCCTATTCAGAAAGTCCTTGCTGACGCCAATGTCTTAAGTGTTTTTCCTATGCTGTCCTCTAGCAGATTCAAAGTTTCAGGTCTTACGTTAATGTTGTTTGTCCATTTTGAACTGATTTTTGTCAAAGTGAAAGAGAGAGAGATTTAGTTTCAGTCTTTTACATGAGAATAATTCTTTAAATCATTTTTAGATTTGATTTGCTGGTGTTTTGTGGGGGTTTTCTTTTTTCTTTATCTAAATTCCTGAGAAATATTGGTTGGTGTTTCTGTTTGGTTTTAGGATTGGGATAATACTTGTTGTTAGGTACTGTGGAGTCTGGTCTGATTCATAGCAATTCTTATAGGGTTTACAACTGCTGATTGTCTCGGGATTGTTTCAGGAGTGGATTGCCATGTCTTTCTCTCATTTTTGTGGTGCTGGGGATCTAAGCTGGGATGTGAGAAAGTGCCGAGCTGTGCTCTACCAACTAAACTAAGCCCCAACAAGTTAGATTTAGCTCCCGTATATGAGTGAGAACATATGATATTTCTGTTTTTGAGTCTGAGTTAATTCTCTTAAAATGATCTTCTCTAGTTCCATCCATTTTGATGAAATTAAATAATTTCATTCTTCTTTACTGCTGAGTAATATTCCATTGTGTATATGTACCACAGTTTTTCAATCCACTGCTCTGTTCATATACATCTTGATTGATTCCATACACTTGCAATTGTGAAGAATGTTGTATTAAATATGGAAAATGCAAGTGTCCCTGTGATATGATGACTTATCTTCCTTTGGATATATTCCCAGAGGTAGTATAGCTGGATCATATGGTAGTTCTATTCTTAGTATTCTAAGGTACCTCCATATTGATTTCCAGAGTGGCTGTACTAATTTCCAGTCCTGTCAATAGTATAAAAGTGTTCCTTTTCTTCTGCATCCTCACCAGCATTTGCTGTTATTTTGTTGTTGTTGTTGTTGTTGTTGTTGTTGTTGTTGTTGTTAATCTTGGCCATTTTTACTGGAGTGGGATGGAATCTCAGTGATTTTTGACAATCAGCTATTGAAAACCCTATAAAGGTTGTTATGAGTCAGACTTGACAGCACCTAACAAAAACAACAACAATGGTTAGGGATATCGAGGGTTGTTTTTTTTTTTTTTTTTCATGTATTTGTTGGTCATTTATATTTCTTCTCTTGAGAACTGTCTGTTCAATTTCGTTGATCACTTATTTATTATATTCTTTTTATTTTGGTGTTTCATTTCTTAAGTTCTTTATATATTGTAGAAACTAGTCCTCTAATGCAACTTTGTAGATGTGTAGAATGTAAAGATTGTCTCCTACACTGTGTATTCTCCCTTTACTCTGTAAATTGTTTCTTTTTGCTGTATAGAAACTTTTTAGTTTTATATAGTCCCATTTGTCAATTCTTGGTGCAGTTTCCTGGGCAAATGGAGTCTTTTTAAGGAAATACTTGCCTATGCCTATGTGTTAGTGTGTTCCCTATCTTTTCTTCTAGTAGTTTTAGGGTTTCTAGTTTTATGTTGAGATCTCTGATCCATTTTGAGTTGACTGTGGTACAAATTGAGATACAGGTCTATTTTCATTCTTCTGCATGTGGATATCTGATTTTCCTAGCAGCATTTGTTGAAGAGGATATCTTTTCTCCAACATACATCTTTAGGCCCTTTATCAAAGATCAAGTGACTATAGTTTCATGAGTGTATCTCTAGGTCTTCTGCTCTGTTTCATTGATCCTCATGCCTGATTTTGTGCCAGTACCAAGCTGCTTTTGCCCCTATGGCCCTGTACTAGAGTTTGAAGTCAGGTATTCGATGTCTCCTGCACTGTTTTTTGTTTGTTAGATTTCTAATGATATACTTTATTTCATTCATGATATTGATCAGTTGTCTTTCTCTCCTTTGGTTTTGTCAATCTTATTGAGGGTTTACCAATTTCATTTTTTTAAGATTGGCTTTCAAATTTTATTTAATTCTTTTTTCTAATCTTTATTATTTTCTTCCTTTTGCTTATCTGGCATTTGTTTTCCTCTCATTTTTCTAGTTTTGTGAAACACGAATTATTGTTTTGAGACTTTTCTTTGTTTCTAATGTAAGCATTTAATAAGTAGTCTTCTTAGCACAACATATTTTGATACATTGTGTTTTTGTTTTTATTCAGTTCAGTATAGTTTTAGTTTTCTTTGAGACTCCTCCTTTGATCCATGAGTTATTTAGAAACATGTTGTTTAATTTCCATATTTTTAGAGATTTTCCTGTTTTCAGATGTTGATTTCTAGTTTGATTCTACTATGCTCAGAGAACATTATATGATCTCAATTCTTTCAAATTTATTTTTGTCTGTTTTATAGTCCAGCATAGATAGTCTATCTTGGTATATGTTCTGAAGTCTCCTGAAGGGAATATATTACCCTTCTATTTTTGGTAAAATGTTCTGTCGCATCAATTTTTATCTTTTTTATTTGTGTCATTCAAATATTCTGCATATTTGCTGGTTTTCTTTGTGGTAGTCTTATCACATGCTAAGACAAGGGTATGGATGTTCCAATTAAATTATGTGTATGTCTATTTCTCCATTTAGCTCTACCAGTTCTTATCTTATATATTTTGAGGCTCTGTCACTTTATATGTAAATGTTTAGGATGATTATGTTCTCCTAGTGGATTATTCCTTTTATTATTATATAATGTTCCTCTTTAGCGTTTTTCTCAGCTCTGATGTATAATTTATCAGATATTTATATAGTTTATCCTCTCCCATTAATATTTGTATGATAGTCTTTTTTTATCCTTTTATTTCAAACAAACTTACATCATTGAATTTGAAGAAAGTTTCTTTTGAACAGCACATTAGTTAAAATGTTCTTTTAAGCAACTCTGACCATCTCTTCTTTTTATTGGTGTATTTATACCATGTATATTTAAAGTAATTGTTGGTGTCAGAATTTAAGCTTCCCAGTTTATTATTTGTTGCTATTTGTTTCCTCTAATTTTTATTCTTCTGTTTGTCTTCTTCGATTACTTGTGAGTTACTTTAGAAATAATTTTATTCCATCTTTATTTTTTTGCTAACATCTTCCACTTTTTCATTTGTTTGATGAGAATTTGTACTTTATTATTGAAATATTTTCATGACAGTTGCATTAAAGTCTATGTCAGATAATTTCAACATCTGACTCATCTCAGTGTTGGCATTTTTGTCTTTTCCTGCTGAAGTTATGACTATCTTCATTCTTGGTATGACAGGTGGGGTTTTTAAATTATATCTTGGACATCTTGTCTATTTTTACTAGAAGCCTCTAGGTCTTATTTTTTCTTCTATTTTAGTAGCCAGAAACTCTGTTAAGGTTTGGCATACAGAACCTGTCCTATTTTATAGGCTCTGGTTCTAATGTGAGTTTAATTTTCAGAGTCGTTGTGCTATTGTTTGGTTGGCTTCATTTATTTTGTGTCAGGAATTCAAACCCACAAAAGAAAATGGATTCAGGTTCATGTTCAGGAACAGGTCCAATATGTTAAAAGTTAGAGGATCTGGGTATGGTTCAGGTTTGGATTTCAATATTATATATAAATAACAGGGCTCCAAACAGAGCCCGAACCTAAATCCTGAACCCATTCTGGTTCTGGTTCAAGCTTTTTTTTTTTTTTCTTTCGGTACTCGGGGGGGGGGGGGGGGTGGGGGGGGGGGTTGAACCCAGGGCCTTGCACTTGCATGCTCTGCAAGTGCTGGACTACTGAGCTGCATCCCTAGCCTGTTGTTGTTGTTGTTGTTGTTGTTGTTGTTGTTGTTGTTTTGTTTTGTTTTTGGGGTTTTTTTTGTTTTTTTGTTTTTTACTTTTTGAGATAGGGTTTCACTAAGTTGGTCTCGAACTTGCAATCCTCCTGCCTAAGCCTCCCAAGCCACTGGGATTACAGGCATGCGCCACCACACCCACCCCAGTTCAATTTTTTCTGAGCCTGAACTTGAACCTGAACCCAGTGAAAAATTGGGTTCAGGTACAGCTTTTAATTTTTTTCTTTTTTCTTTTGGATCATTAGCTATTTAAAAATTGGAAAAATCCAGGCACCATGGTGTACTCCCTAATCCCAGCAATTTGGGAGGCTAAAGCAGAGAGTCATAAACTCAAGGTCAGAGGCAGCCAGTGAAATCTGGTGAAACCCTGTCTCAAAATAAAAAAAAAATTAAAAAGGGGCCAGGCATGGGGACATATACCTTTAAGCCCAGCGTTCAAGAGGCTGAGGCATGAAAATTGAGGCAAGTTGGAGGCCAGCATGGTCCAAGCCTGACCAGGCTACACAGAGACCCTGTCTCAGAACAAAACCAAAAAAAAAAAAGGTGGAGGAGGTGCTGGGAGTGATGGTGGATGGCTCAGTGGTAGAGCACTGGTGTAGCAGGCGCAAGGCCCTGGGTTCAACCTTGTGTTACCAAATAAATAAATAAATATTTTTTTAATTTAAAAAGTTTATTCATCCATATACTCATAAGATTAATATGTTAAATGGGAATAGGAACCAAACCTGAACCCCTAAATTTTAACATATTGATCTGCTATCAAAATTGATCCCAACTTCTCTCAGGTCTGAAGCCCTCTTAGGACCATAGGGAGTTCCACTGGTCCTTGCTGATGCTGCCTGAGAGGGATGGAAGAGACTTCCCTAGCCTAGTCATGGTGTCTCTCCATGGGGGGAGGAAGATGTCCAGTCCCAGACACAAAGAGGCCTTCCCTGCCAAGCCATTTATGTGGCTTATATGGCTGGCTCATTCCTGCTGGTTCTGCCTGCCTAACTCAGTGTCTCCCTGTGGGGAAAGGAGTCTCAGGCACGTGGAGGAAGAGAGCTTCTTAGCTGGGCTCTGTGGCAGAATCCTCCTACAGGTTCTCCCTGCCTCACCACCTCCCCAATGTCCTTGGGAAGGGGCACAGAGTCAAATAGGCTTCCTGGGCGAGCCACTGTTACGGCTGCCTCTCTCTGGCCAGTTCCTCCCACTAACCTTGGCATTTTTCAGCAGAGGATAGGGATTGCTCACTGATTCCTGGGTACTTATTGTTAGCAGAGGCTCTAGGTCTATTCCTTTTTCCTTGGTGTCAGGCTGTTTTCAAAGACATGCTTTCAGAAGGACTCTGATTGACCTGGGGGAAGATAAGCCTACCTGGGCTGCCTTCTACTGCTAGGTTGTGGGTCAGGAAATATCAAATCTGTGTTGCCTTTTTCTGATGGGTAGAGCTTGCAAGATGCCCTGCCTAGGGTCCCAAATAAGTATCTTCTTACACCATCTTTCAGTATTCTCATGTGGCAGTCTTTTACATAATGCTCAAGGTCTACAGTTAGTTGTACTTAATGGGGATGAGCAGGGAGAAACAAATCTACACCATACCTTCCAGACTAGAGGTTGGGCATGTTTTTAAAAGAGGAATTGTCTTTATCACTCACTCAGATGCCTGCTCAGTGTGTTTAGACTTTGCAGGGGCCATAGTAATTGTTGCAATAATGATCCCCAGACATTGCTGCTTTGGAGCAGCAAAATAACTCCATGTTTTTCCTGGGACTTGATGCCTGGATCTTTCATATGAGCAGCTGATGAGGGTTAGGGGTTGACAGGAACAAAGCCACTCAATTACCACCACATGCAAAAGTATCTTCAGTTAAATGTTGTACATTATATCTCCTTCCTTCTCCTTCCCGTTAAAGCTTGCCTGGAAGTTCATCTTAACTGGATTTAATGAGTTCATAAAGCCAAGGAAAGTGAATATAAAGGAACTTACCTGAGGCCTTACCACAACTCTCTCTTCAAATTTTTAGATTAGTTTTCCCCAAAAATGGACAATAACAACCTCCACATGAAAATGAACATTCAATTATTTAAAAAGTGTATATGGATCTGAACTATGAGTTGAAATAAATACAATGAAATGTAATGAGGAAGCCGAGCATGGTGGGCACATGCCTGTAATCCCAGGCATTGGGAAGCTGAGACAGGAAGATCAACATGAGTTCGAGGCCAGCCCAGTCTACATAATGAATTCTAGGCCAGCCTCAGCTACAGAGATCATGTCTCAAAAAAATAAAAATGTAATGAGGATATTTTTGTTTCTGAGTACAAAATGTTCATTGATAAACTGGAAAAAAACACTTTTAACATTTTATGTTTTAAAAAAACAATGGAATATTTAGTTGCTGTGATCTAAAAAGATTTGGTAATCTTCACATGAAAACCTGTCCTACCACAGAATTTCCTATGTTTTAATGTGCATGCAAATTACCTGGTGTCTTGTAAATTTTAAGATTCTGAATTAGCACTTCTGTGGTAGGACATGAAACTCTGCACTCTAATAATCTCAAATTGATTTTCATTCTGTTTGTCATGGACCACACATTGAGTAGCAAGGCTCTGCCCTATATAATCACTTATAGCATAAAACATTCATTTACGAGCAGTCACCACATTTAAGAGAATCATTGAGAAATGAATTTGTTCAGAAAAACTAAGGCAGCATATTTAAAAGTTAGAAATTTCTGTAATCTAAATGTATGTACCCCACCCACTAAAATTAATTTTTAAATACTAACAACCAAGATGATGGTATTAGAAGGTGGAGCTTTTGAGAGATAATTGATAGTAGAGCCATGAGGAATGGAATTAGTGCCCTTATTAAAGAAACCATGGCTAGGCATGGAGGCACACCCCTGTAATCTCAGCACTCAGGAGGCTGAGACAGGAAGATTGTGAATTCCTGGCCAGCCTCGGACACATAGCAAGGCCTGGTCTCACTAAAACAAAATAAACCACTTTGGAAATCAATATGGACATATCTTAGAAAACTACGAATAGAACTGCCATACAACCTAACTTTACAACTCCTAGAAATATACCCAAAGGAAGATAAGTCATCATACCACAGGGACACTCACACTTCCATGTTTAATGCAGCGCTCTTCACAATCATAAAGATATGGAATCAACCAAGATATTCATCAACAGAGGAGTGAATTGAAAAATTGTGTTATATATACACAATGGAATATTACTCAGCCGTAAAGAAGAATGAAATTATTTCATTTTCATCAAAATTGATGGAACTCAAGAACATCATCTTAAGCGAACTAACCCAGCCACAAAACGAGAAATACTGTATGTTCTCACTCACATGTGAGAGCAAAATCTAACTTAAAGGAAGAAAAAAAAACTATACATATGTTGTTGTTGTTGCTGTTAGGTGCTGTCAAGTCGAGTCCATCTCATAGCGACCCTATGTGCAGCAGACTGAAACATTTCCTGATTCTGTACCAGGCACACAATTTTATTTACACTTAAGCCCATTGTTGGAGACACTGGGTCAATCCATCTGGTGAAGGGTTTTCCTTTTTTTCCCTGACCTGTCACTCTCCCAAACATGTTGTCCTTCTCCAGGGATTGGTCTCTCCTGACTACATGTCTGAAATATGTAAGATGTAGTCTAGCCATCCTTGCTTCCAAGGAGCACTCTGGTTGCACTTCTTCTAGGACAGATCTGTTGGTTCTTTTGGCAGTCCATGGTATATTCAATAGTTGTCTCCAGCACCATAATTCAAAAGCATCAATTCTTTTCCTGTCTCCCTTGTTCAATGCCCAGCTTTCACAACCATATGATGCAACTGAAAATACCATGGCATGAGTCAGGCACATATGTAGATATATAAAAATGAGCAATCATACCTGTCTATGAATGGAAAGTATAAACAGATCATAAAGAAGGAGGGAAGGGATCAGTGGGTAGTAGTGGAGGTTGGGGAATGGAGGAAAGGTAGAGGAAATAAAGCAGAGGGATAAAGAGAGAGAGGAAAATCTCCAAATATATGATGCAACTATATGAATACATGGGAAAAAATAGGGAAAAGGAAAAAATCAATGAGAATATAACCCATGATTGCATATGATTTTTATTACATATTAATTAAAATTCCTACATTTTTCTTCTCTTTTCCTTCTCTTCCTTAGTTTATATGGTTTTGCAAAATATGTAAGTTGATGAATATGTAAGCAACAGTGATTTAACAGTTACATCATAGATATATCAAGACTTATTACTCTGTACCCTACCAACATTTATTAACAAAAATAAATATTTATTTTAAAAAAATGAAACAATAACAAGAAAAGAAATCCAAGTGAATTAAATTGTTCCTTCAATCATGAGATGACAGAAAGAAAGGTCACCATCTAGGGAAAGCAAGCTCTCAGCAGACTTGGAATCTGCTGGCATCTTGAACTTAGGCTTTCCAGTCTCTAGAACTAAAAGAAATAAAAGTGTGTTGCTTATAAGCCACCCAGTTTATGATATTTTGTTATAGCAGCCCAAATGGTCTAAGATAGAAACTAAGTTCCATGACTAGCAGTAGAAAAGCCAGTCCTTAATCAACCAAGATCTCTGTCAAAGTGATACTATGTACCATCCAAGGACAAAGGAACAAACAATTTAATAACAGAAAAGAAAATCACAGAAGACCAAACAAATAATATTAAAGGTTGTTTAACCTCAGCAGTGATTACAGCATGCAAATTAAAACTACAATAAGTGTGGCGGTCCATACCTGTAATCCCAGCAACTTGGGAGGCAGAGGCAGAAGGATCTTAAGTTTGAGACAAGAGGCAGTAACACACACCCCCCAAAAAAGTTAAAATTGGGCTGGGGGGTCCAGCTCAGTGGTAGAGTTTCTTGCAAAGCATAGGTGAGGCCCTGAGTTCAACTCCCCAATACCATAAATAAATAAATAAATAAAGAAAGAAAGAAAGAAAGAAAGAAAGAAAGAATCGATCCACAATGTTGTTTGTTGTTAGGTGACATGGAGTCAGTATCTGACTCATAGGAACCCTACATACAACAAACAAAATATTGTCAGTGCTTCTCTGTTATTCACAGGATTTTCAATGGCTGATTGATTTTTGGGAGTGAGTTATCAGGTCCCTCTCCCAAGCCTACAGCACCTAGTGTTCCCAGGCGGTCTCCCATCCAAGGACTCACCAGGCCCGACCCTGCTTAGCTTCTAAGACCTGACAGGATCAGATGCCACAGTTGTATTTAGCTCAGTTGGTAGAGCACTACTCTGTGGTCTCTGAGGTCTGGGGTTCGTATTCCCAGCACTGCAAAAATGGGAGAAAGACGAGGTAATCCTCTCCTGAAAGAATCAGCCATTGAAAACCCTATGAGGGTTGCTACGTGACTCAAGCCTGCAGCGGTAGCCCTGTGGCATCCGATCATGTCAGATCTCGGAAGCTAAGCACGGTCAGCCCTGGTTAGTACCTGGATGGGAGACCGCCTGGGAACACCAGAAGCTGTAGGCTTGGGAGAAGGACCTGGCAACCCCCTCCCAAAAATCAATCTGCCATTGAAAACCCTATGAACAGCAGAGAAGTGCTGAAAATAGTGTTTTCTCTGTTGTACAGAGGGTCAGCTATGAGTCAGATACCGACTCGACGGCACCTAACAACATGACTCAACGGCACCTAACAACAACAAGTCCACAATAAGTTATTCTTTATCAGTCAGTGGATTAGGAAAGTTTTTTAAATTTCAGAAAATACAATGGGAAAATAGAGACTGTGAAATGTTTATATATTTTAAATGTGCACATGTACTTTGTCTTAGCAATCTTACTCATGGTAATTTTTCCTAATAAAACAAGCCCAAGATCATGGATATACTTACAAAGATGTTTACTGTAGCACTTTTTGTTGTGATAAAAGCTTGGAAACAACCTGAATGCTCATGAACTAAATACCAAATAAATTGTAGGTGTGCACCACAAAAGAGAACTTTCTGTTCTCTTCCAAGTGAGGTCCTTGTACTAGAATATTCAATCAGAGCCCTTAGACATGCTATTTTGGGAATTCTTATAGCAGCAAGACATCAGCTTGCATTATTTCTAAGTTTCTTTCTGACTCTCCAATCCTATGAATCTATAAATTAGGTACAGTGAAGGAAAGGAAGAAGAGGAAGAAAGACAAGCTTTCCACTCTATTTTTATCTGCTCCCCTTATTTCAGAAGGAAAGCTTTAGGAGTAGACTTAAGGGGGCAGAATATTTTTGTTAGCATGTATAGAGGACACAGATTGAAGCTATTTCAGCTAGGTACGTAATAAATGAAAAATGGTCATGAGTTTCTTTATCCTTAATTGTTCGGAACAAGATCCATATTTCAGAAAATGCCTCTTTTATATTCACGGTCACTAGCAGAAAGTGACTAATTTGTGACTGGGCAGGGACACAGCATCCAACACTCTGAGCATATGGATAAGTGACTGTGTGTCTAAGATCGATGGAGCCTGACACCTGCTCCTTTGCCAGGAGCGTGGGCTAGCATAACTATACTCAGGAAAGGGAGGATGGTGCCTCACTGTGTACAGGGACGAGGCAGCTGCTGGGTGCCTGCATTTCACTCCATTAGTGGTTTGAAACTTGTGATGCTTCTCAGAGGTGCTTCTGGAGCTCAGCAAGCATTTACTACAAGTGTTTAAAACATATTTAAATAATTACTTTTAAAACCTACTAAAAATAAGAAAATACATTAAAATACAATACATGCCCAATTTTAACACAGTAGAAAACAACAAAACATTAATATACATTTTCATTAATTGGCTGTTTATTAAATATTATGGGCTAGGGTTTAGCTCAGTTGGAAGAATGCTGCTCTTCACTCTCTGAGGACCTGGGTTCGATCCCCAGCACCACAAAAACAGGAGAAGAACATGGCAATCCATACCCTAAGCAAGTCTGAAACAATCAGCCATTGCAAACCCTATGTGAGTCGCTATGAGTCCAACCTGTCTCAATGGCCCCTAACAACACAACACAACACAACACAACACAACACAACACATTAGATATTATGAAAGTCAGTGCATAAAATGTTTGTATAGAAAATATCATTTTACCTCCTTTATGATTCATGATTTAATCATTTGCTATTTCCTTTGGAAAAAGAAAATTATTGTAAAATATTTGGTGGTCACTGCTCTCAAATCAAAAGTTAGAGAAAGAGAGAAGAGTAGGGGTAGAATGAGGAACTACCATTAGAATGTTTTATTCACAAATTTCTCAAATTATTAATACTTCCCGTATCCTTCAGAATAACCTTAAAGTTCTTCATTTGGCATTGCAGCATTTAAATCTATTTTGTTTTTATCACACTCTGATAATGTTCATTCTTAATTTTTACTCTCTTTTTCTTCAAGGTGGGAGAGTTAGTGCTGGGAGTTGGGTTTGAGTTTAATTGTAGTGATAAGGCATGCTTGACAGTTTGTATTCAGAAGAGAGGGTTTTCAAAACAATGTTTTTCTATTGAAAGCATATTTTGAGAAATTGAATGCACTGGGAAACTTTTCAACAGAGTCTGGAGTTTGACCACATAGGTTCAAATTCTAAGTTCTGCCTTTATTTCCTAAGTTCTGCCTCTATGTATATGGGGATGGCAATAGTATTGACACCATGTGTTTCTGGTAAGGACCAAAGAAGATTACATATATAAAGTACTTAGCACTATGTCTAATACATGAGGTTATGGTTTAGATCTGAATGTCCCCCAAAGGTCATGAGTCCGAGTGTTTAGTCCCCAGGTAATGGTGCTGTTGTGGAGGTCATAGACCTTTGGAAGGTGAGATTCTTGCTTTGTGGATGTGGCTTTCTAGGGGCAGGGCTCTGGAGGATTTTTACCCAGACCTGCAGATCCGGTCACTCTCTTCCTTGTGCCTCTGCCATGCCATGATGTTGTCTACAATAGGCCCTTCCTCCACTGCTGCCGTGCCTGCCTTGCCACCATTATGGACAGATCCTCTAACTGTGAGCTTCCAATAAATCTTTTCCCCCATAAGTTTGTTTAGGTTCATTTTTCTGCCACAACAATGATAGCTGACTAATATATGTGATAAGCATTTCACAAATGTGAGTACCACTAATATTTTTATAATTTTAACTCAATTTTATTTTGAGAACTGCAAATGACAAAAAATAAAAAGGAATGCTAAAAGAAAAGAGGACACACAATTTGCATCCAGTTATGTCATACACTTGTCAAAAGACTTCCATATTCTTATATGATTCTTAGGTAAATCCTGTGAACAAGTGGTGGTGGGTAAGAGGGTGGAGAGTAAGAATGGCTTTTAACTCTAAGTCTAGCACCCTTTCTTCCAGGATGTTCCTTATGTCATAGTGCAAGGCAGAGCTATTAAAGTTAGTAATGAGCTGCTGAGTTTCTACTTTCTTTGCTACTTTTGCTAGACATGGAATTCTGAGGTCTTCTATGTGATGACATTCATACACTCCTCTAATATTGTTATATCTAACAATGAGCAAAGCTGAAATTGGGTGGAGTAAAGCAGTAAAAAATTTCACAGAGATGTTGCATCAGTCAGGAAACCAAACAAAACCACTATGGTTATTCTAACAGACAAAATGTCACATACAAAATTGGCTAAACAAGTTTTGGAGGCCTGAAAAGGCAAATAGGGACCCCCAGGGCAATTCAGAGGAAGTAAGTATAGAAAGCAGCCTTCACATCTAGGGCTAGGAGAACACAGGAAAGAAGTGGGCTCACTGGAAATCAGAAGTTTGGAGGAGCCCCTTGGAGCTGAAATGCAAACTTCTAGAAGGAGGCACTGGCAGGGTGGTGCTGGTGTTTCTAAGGGTGTGTGAGGGGGCTGCTTTAGCAGCAAGCGAGGACAACAGGTGGAAGCTGGAACCACCTGGGACTGCCAAGGTAAAGATGCTTTGCCAGGGCGGTGCTATAGAGACAAGAAGTAAAACTAAGGATCTTGTCTTTCTCCTATCAGGGTTCCCTGTTTCCCTCTAGTGCCTCCTCTTGACAGAGCCTAGCCAGAAACTGGTGAGCAAAGCAAAAATGTGGTTTGCAGAGCTCCAGTCCCAGCATCACAGATGGATTTGGAACAGAGAAAAAGTAGTTGAAGAACTAGAATAGAGGTATGCACAAACTGTTCTAGCTGATTGATGTTAATATGTGAGATGCAGGACAGAAGAAGAAACTATTGTTGGTTAAGTGTCTCTGTTACATATAAGTGGACCTACTTCTGATTTATTGTTTTTTTATATATTATCTTAAGCCTCTCAGCCCTCTGTTGCCTCTCCCACTGTCCCAGATTAGAGCTTTATCATGTCTTGATTGTATTATTCCCAGCTGATTTCCTTGCTTCAAATTTTACTATCTCCAGTTCTTTCTACCTGCCAACAGAATAAACCCTATTATTCCACTTCTTAAGGCCATTAAATAATGTCCTATAACCTATAGAATAATGTCCAAACTTCTGTGCATGGAATACAGGCTACCTTTCCTCCTCCTATCCTACCCACTCCCTACCTCAGATCCCACCTGTGCTAAAATTGCTTCATGTAACTATTTGTTATTGTTAGGTGCCATGGAGTCAGTGTCCCACTCATAGTGACCCTATGTACCACAGGCAAAACAGTATTGTTACTGCTTCTCTGCTATTCATAGGGCTTAACAATGGCAGATTGATTTTTGGGAGTGGGTTTTAGGTTCCTTCTCCCAAGCCTACAGCACCTGGTGTTCCCAAGGTAGTCTCCCATTGAAGTACTAACCTGGCCTGACACTGCTTCGCTTCAAACAGGATCAGATGCCACAGTGCTATGGCTGCAGGATATAACTATTTAGCATAACTGTTTTAATATCACCCCCTGCCAAGATTGTGGTGGGCTGGATGTTAGGGCTAAAGAAAAATAAAATGTATATAGAATGAAAGAAATACCACACTGATTCAGGTCTATGATGAACTTCCCTCAGCATTCTGTTTCTGGCAAAAGCAGTAGAGACTATGAGAAAAGATGGTCAGAGAGCTAGCTGATCATCTACTATCCCATAAAAATCTACCAAGGACTAGAAGCTACAGAAACACACATACTTTTACAAGCTTAATATTTAATATGTTTAATATTTCAGAAATATAAATAATAGCCATCCTACATTTCTTGAAAACATCTTGTTGTTGTTGTTAGGTGCCGTCGAGTCAGTATCCGACTCATAGCAACCCTCTGTACAACAGGGGAAACACTATTGTCAGTGCTTCTCTACTGTTCACAGGGTTTTCAATGGCAGATTGATTTTTGGGAGGGGGTTGCCAGGTCCTTCTCCCATGAAAACATCTAGGAAAGGGAAAAGCAGGATTTCTCATCTCCATCACCCAAAGACTGCATTATTAGTAACTTCCTTAGGTATGAATTGAAGAAGCATCTGGGATTTTCCATTAATACAATATTTTTTAAACTATGGTAATAGTTTACCAATAATGAAAGATCTTTTCAAGAATAAAAAAATAATTGTTGTTGTTAGGTACCATGGAGTCAGTGTCTAACTCATAGCGACCCTACGTACAAAGAAGAAACAGTATTGTTAGTGCTTGTCTGCTATTCATACAGTTTTCAATGGCTGATTTTTTTGCAGGGAGTGTGTTGCTGGGTCCTTCTCACAAGCCTACAGTATCTGGTCTTCCCAGGCAGTCTCCCCTCCAAGTACTAACAAGGCCCAATCCTGCTTAGGTTCTGAGATCTGATGGGATCAGATACCACAGTGGTAGAGCTGCAGGCATAATAATAATAATAATAATAATAATAATAATAATAATAATAATGACTAACATATAATGCAATCTCATATGCTCATATGTGTCTGGTACTATTCTATACACTTTACATGATCTTATTTGTTTCTCACTAGCTCCCTATAAAGTACTTTCATTGAAATAATAAAACAATGAAAGTACTTTATAGGGGGCTGTTATTGTTGCTGTCAAGTGCCCTTGAATTGGGTCTGATTCATAGTGACCCTCATAAGGTTTCAAAGGGCTGTTTCAAAATTGTTATGGGTGTGGGTTCCCATGTCCTTCTCCTGTTTTTGCAGTGCTGGGGATTGAGCCCAGGGCTTCACAGGGAACAGAGCAGCACTCTGCCAAACGAACTAAACCTCCACCCTATTTCATTGTTCAGATGGGGAAATCGAGACTCTATGAAGTTAATTTTCTTGCCCATGGTCACACAGCTACCAGATGATGGTACCTTAGCTCTTTTAGGGAATATAAGGCGAAAGATCAATAACTTCTTGAGAATATACATTTTTCCCCCCTGTGGCTAGAAATAGTTTCATATCTGGTTTAAAACTTTTTATTTAAATGGGTTTTAAAGGCCCAGAAAAAATAATCTTTTTCATGAGTTGTGTAAGAGCATAATATAACAATGGCAGAGGAATTTTGAATTGTTTGATGAGAAATATTATAATATAAATGACCATAATTTTACTTTTATTGAAACAGGAAAATCATAGGCACTAGACAGAAGAGAAGTCATGTTTGCTATTCTGAGAGTTCAATGTCAGCCAGAATCCAAATGCTTAGCAGAGTCAGAAACAAGGTCCTGCTCTAACAACAGTATGGTGAGGAAGACAGCTCATCAGAGTAAGTTGAGAAGCTAGTAACTATTTGGCAGAAGACTGCAATTCCAAAATCAATCATTTCTAAAGGCAGTTATATGAGTAATAGATCTGACCCTATGACAAAGACCAAAGTAAAAAACTTCTAATGTATAGTAAATATTCCAGTAAGAATTATATGCCCACCATGAATTAATCAAACATTCATTGAGAAAAGGTTGAGAGGAATGGAAGATAATAGTTACTATTTATCACACACCTAGACGTCAGCCAGTCACTCTGGTAAGCTCTCTATATGTGTTAGCCCTTTTAAAGCTCAAATAAACCCCACGAGTTATTTTTATTTCTATTTCATATATTAGGGAGTAGAAGAAAAATAAACTAATATACTCAAGATCACTGAAGAAGGAAAACTGCCTTCAAATCCAGGTTTATTAGAGTTGAAAACCTAAGCTCTTTCTACAGCATCACACTGGCTTAGGTACTAATGAATATAGAGTCTTGTTTCTGTAATTGCTCTGGCCATTCAAGCAATAGGATTTTGTTTGTTTTCAGAAAATAGTACTCCTCATTCTTAGTTTACCACATCAGCTCGAAAGGTTTTCACAGTTATTCTTCTGGTATTTAGCTCAGTGGGTAGAGCGCTGCGCTGCAGTCTCTGAGGTCCTGAGTTCAATTCCCAGCACCGCAAAACTAGGAGAAGGACCTGGCAATCCACTCCCAAGACAATCCCGAAACAGTCAGCCGTTGAAAACCCTGTGAGGGTCGCTATGAGTCGGATGCCGACTCGACGGCACCTAACAACACAAATGAGAAGCAAAATTGGCTTTATTTAACAGCAGCTCATTACAGCTGCTGGAGCCATTGTCCCTGAAGCTCAGAAGGTCTGTGGCATTGCCCAGAGTGCAAATCTCACATGCCAAATAACAATACGTTCTATCTTTCAAAGGGAAAAGACCTAGGATTGGAGGTTGTTATGTGGGCAGAATGGATGGAAATGTCCTCATTATGCAGTTTAATCTTGTTGGTAAGGATTGCAGCACTGACATGATTTATGAGCGGTTATTAATATAAATTGGTACATACTTTGAATATGATCTTTGTGAGGAGAGGGTGCTTGGAGCACAGAATATGATTGGTTTTTAAGCAGAAAGACAAGTAGAAAGTGGGTGGTGGTATTATTGTCAAGTGCCATAGAGCCAGGTCCAACTCTTAGTGACCCTATGTACAACAGAATGAAACACTCCCTGACACTGTGCCATGCCTGGCACTATGTCAGTGTTTCTCTGCTATTCGTAAGGTTTTCAATGGCGGATTGTTTTAGGAGTAGATTGCCAGATCCTTGTCCCTAGCCTGCAGTACCTGGTACTCCCAGGCAGTCTCCCATATGAGGACTACCCAAGCCAACACTGCTTCACACAAACAACATGGGGTCATAGATTCAAAGAGCCTATAACAGTGTCTGCTCAGTGAGGTAGCTGAAGTAGCTCAGCTCCTTTTTCCTTATTGGAATGTTTGCTGTCTTGACATTCCTTCCCTGATCAAGCCACAACATGAATGCAATTACCTGGAATATAATCACTTTAAAGGAAACAATAGCTTTTGGAGTGTCATTGTTTATTTTATAAGCTAAAAACTATGCCATTAAAATGGATGTTATAACCCATGTTAAATTTAAATTTTCTTCATAAAGGTATAAACTCACCAGGCTTTGTTATCTAATAACTATAGTGGCCTAAGTTTAACTCTTCAAATACAGATTTTCTTAAAAATTGCTTTTTTACCCATTTGTATGAAATTACAGTAAGATAGCCAGAAAAATGATTTATGATTAGACTTCAAGAGAGTAATCAATTTACAGTCTGAAGCATGCAATCTGATTGCCCTTTTCCCTAAGGTAAAATACCATGTACTACAAGTTATTGGCCATGAAACTACTCATCCATAGTCCAAGCATTTTGTTCCATGATTTCTGGATGCACTCTTCAAAGAAAGGCTTGACATGAAATTGATTAACTGTGCTTCATATAGGGAAAGCCACACACACTTGATTTTGCTCTGCTTACATGGGAGGCTGTCATCATTTGGTAATGGAATTCTGCTGTTTATGTTCATAATTTATTTCATTCAAACACCTACTAAATTTTTAGGCCTCCAGAATCATTAATTAGTTTTTCCACATATTCTTTTTTCTTCCCGGGTTAGAAAGTTAGACAACATTTTCATTTCCAACTTTTCAAGCTTCCTACTGTATCTACTCTTTCTTCCAAAGACATTTTCATTCAGAAAATAAAATGATTTAATTTATATCACTTTAAGGATAACATTTCTAAACAATGTTGAATTCATTCCCTACTATTCAATCTATATGCAAAGGTCTCAGCTGATACTCACATTGTTTTTGGCTTTGAGTTTGTGGTTTTGCAGTACAGAGGGGTTGAATCTAGGATCTCGAACATGCAAGGTGAGGACTCTACCACTAGGCTGTACCCCCACCTCTTTTCTATGTTTTTCATTGTGAAACAAAGTCTCACTAAGATGCACAAGTTGCCTCTGGCCTCCAGACTCGTGATCCTCCTGCCTTAGTCTCCCAAGTTGTGCACCAGAGCACCCAGCCATAATTTGAACTTAAATAGGGGTATATTTTATTTTCAATCTCATAGCATATTGATACAAACAATGAAAAGTTTACATTTTTATTTTCAAAATGTTTTGGGCCTTGAGAATTCAGTTTTTCTTTCAAACAAAATATAAATCCACTCTCAGCCTTATCTGAAAGTCATTTCTACATTTGCCTTTAAATTTATTTCCATTTGGAAATGGACTATGTCACTTGTATCCTCTTATTCTGTATTCATCAATAGAGAGAAATAATTTCTAGAGCAGAAAATTTTAGTCCCAATTTGAAGAGTAAAGGATATTTTGCTTAAGGTCAAGTGATTCTTTTAATAACATAATTTCTCTACATCAAGGACTTGGGAGATATAACAATTTTAACATAATTATGCCTTTCCTTGAGTGTGTTCAATCTAGCACAAAGGCCTTGCTAAACAATCTGCTATTAATCTCTTTCATAGGGGCCTTTCTTTGATTACAAGAAAATCAAATTTAATAGTTCTTTGCACCCCAGGCAAGTCTTTCTCATAAGAGCAACAGTCAGTTAAATTCACCCTAAAATAAACTTTAAAGTATTAACAAGAACAACAATTTGAAGTTCCACTGATTTTATGAAGCTGAGGAAAGGTAGGTTTAGTCATATAACAGTATTAGATTCTTTTATGATTTTATGTTATTTTATACTATTTCTAGTAACTAATTTTAAAAGTGAAGAAATTTTAAATGTGTGGAAATTTGCTATGACTTAGATCCTTTTATAATTTTTCCAGAAGAAGTACTATTAATGATTCATCCAGTTCCTTATTACACAAAGTATGATCCATGAACCATACTGGCATCATCTGGAAACTTATTAGAAATGCAGAATTTCAGACATGCTGAATCAGAATATGCATTTTTGTGAGATCCCTAGGCAATGCATAAGCATATTAAGGTTTAAGAAGCATTGATCTAGTTAACATTTATATTTGCAAGGGCTAAAGATTCTCTACTACTTTCCCAGTTAATTTGGTAAGGAGGCTGTTATGCCACAGATAGGTTACAGGAACACATACCTAACTAATTCCTTAACTCTAAGAGCAAATAGGTAGGGACTGACTCAGCAGCAGCCCGCAGAGCAGCTCCTTGCAGCAGCAGCCCCAGCATGTCCCATACACATCATCATTTTCTATATGTGCTCCTACATGAAAAAAATCACAAAGCAGTGATCTGATGTATTAGATTCAGTGGAGAATGTTTTGACTGGGAAGACTAAAATGAAAAAGTAAATATAAGTAAATAATCAAATCTCTTGGGTACAGACAGCCCAGAGTGAGGAAGTCAGTATGAGATTAGAAATTTGTTCCAATTTTTTTTTGACTCCTTGCAAAGTTAAGTAAGACTTTGCAACAATGAAATGATGTGCAAAGAATAGTTTGCTGCCAGATTTTTTCCAAAACTCTTGATTTGAGATATATTTGTTGATTAAAGTAATATTAATAAATATAAATAAATACATTTTAAAAGGTAAACTAGCATAGTCAACAACATACATAAAATTGTTCGGCAGTTGTTGTTGTTGTTGTTAGGTGCTGTCATGTCCGATTCATAGCGACCCTCATAGGGTTTTCAATGGCTGTTTCAGGATTGCCTTAGGAGTGGATGGCCACATCCTTCTCCCATTTTTGCGGTGGTGGGAATAGAACTCAGGACCTCAGAGACTGTAGAACAGCCCTCTTTTACAACCTGGGTAATGGCAACAGAAAGATTACTTAACAATGCTACCTAACTATTGAAGAGACCTTGTTCTGCACAGTAAAGAAATTTTATTTTTCTCTCAATATGGGAAGACACTGTTCCCAAAGAACAGAAGCATGATGTGCCTCCTTTTCTAAGGTGAAAGGACCAGAAGAAATGCAGACACAAATCATAGAGCTTTTTTTTAAGGGAGGGAGATGAAAAGAAGAGGAATGATGAGGAAGATGAAGAAGAGGACCCAGAGAAGAAGGGAGGAAGAAGAGGAGAAGCAAGAATGATAAAGAAGAGACAAGAAGGAAGGAGAAGAGAGAAGAGATAAAAGAAGTGTGGAAAGGTGGGGAGAGGAGAGAAGAGAGTGTTGGAGAGGAGAGAAGGAGAGGGGAAGGGAAGGGTGGGGGAGGTGAAGAGGGGAAGAAAGAGGAGAGGAGAGGCAGAGCCAGTAGTAATTCTGAAATAGAAAAATCCTAAAGAAATAAATAAGTAGTTGAGAGCAGATATCTAGCAAAGGAACTTGGAGAAAAACAACTCTGTTGATAAGGATTCTGTGCTGACTAAACTTGGAACAATTATCTAACAAAAGCCTGAGTGGTCAATTTAAGTTGTATTAATGGCCATGATAAAGAAGACAGTTCCATTTAGATGAGGGTAGGACAAAAATCAGTACAATTCAGAAGAGAATCAGCAAACTCAAATATCAGGAGAATAATGAATTACAGATCAAATTAGAAAAGACATTTCTCTTAACTATGTTTGTCAAAGTGTTTGACCAGTACTTTGAAGAAAATTGTTCAGAAGTTGATATTAGAAGCTAACTTTAAAGCAACTGTCATTGCTCTAAGTGGCATTGTGCTGTAGTTATATTTTCAGTTAATATTTTAACTCTGGTTCATTAATACAGTTGTGCCTTTCTCAACGAAGTTTAGCGCAGTTGGTAGAATCCTGCTCTGCACTCTGAGGACCCCGGTTCAATCCCCAGCACTACAAAAATGGGAGAAGGACATGGCAATCTATGTCCAAAAACAATCCCCAAACAATTAGCCATTGAAAACCTCTGAGGGTCACTATGAGTTGGATCAGACTTGATGGTACCTAACAACAACTTTCTCAACACTTTTTAAAGAGAGAAAATTAAAGAATCTCCTCAGTGTGAGTTTTTCCTTTGTAGCATAGCAACAGCTTCAAGTTGATCTCTGTTGCTAGACTCTTCCTCTTTTAAATCCATCAGCCACATAATTATCAGAGACCCTTTGAGAACACAAATCCTTTCAAGTCACTTTCCTGCTTAGATCACTCCAATGACATGTTATAGTTTTCTAAATAGTTTAAATCCCTTCATTTGGCACTCACCATTCCTTTAAGATTTCTCTTTTCTTTTTTCTTTTTTCTTTTTTCTTTTATTTATTTATTTATTTTTCTTGTACTGGGAGTTGAACCCAGGGCCTAACAAAAGCACCCCACCACTGAGTCGGGATCTCACTAAGTTATGTAGGCTATCTCTGGCCTCAAACCTGTGATCCTTCTGACTCAGTCTCAAGTTTCTGGGATTAAATCAACTCTAGCTCCTTTGTTGTTGTTGGGTGCTGTCCAGTGAGTATCCAACTCATAGTGACCCTCATAGGGTTTTCAATGGCTGACTGTTTCGGGATTGCCTTGGGAGTGGATTGCCAGGTCCTTCCCCCATTTTTGCGGTGCTGGGAATTGAATTCGGGACCTCAGAGACTTCAGTGCAGTGCTCTACCAACTGAGCTAAATCCTAGCCCCTAGCTCCTTTAGGATTTCTTAAATCTCCATTTCTTTGCTGCCCCACACCTATCTGCTTTCTAGCACATCAAACTGCTATAGTCCCCCAAATCTACAATGCTTTGAAATTCCTCTGTGCCTTCATTCTTGCTGTTCCTATTAAAATGTTCCTATCTTTCCTTCACTTGGAAAAATCTTTCTTATCCTCATACCTTAGCTCTGTTGTCACTTTCTTTAGAAAGGCCTCCTCTTTTTTCCCGTCTAGTGAGAAGTTCCCATGGAATCCTGTGCATATTTTTATCATGGAATTTATCATAAGGTGTAGTCAGCAGGACCAGCCTCTTGGGCATACAACCTGTACAACTGCACTGAGCCCTGAACTCTGCTGGGTTTCACACCTTTTACTCTCTTAATACTCTGCTGTTACCATTGTTAAATTGTTATAACTTTACTTTTGAATTTGTGGTTTGTAAGTGAAATCCAGTAGGACAATGAGCCATAGACATTAGCAGAGGAGACACATGCAATACATGTGCAGAATTCATATGATGAAATCCTAACTCCCACTGTGATGTTAGGAGGTGAAGCCTTGGGAGGAAATTAGGTCATGAAGAGAGAGCCCTCATGAATGAGATTAGCATCCTTATAAAAGGGGTACAGGGGATCTTTCTTGTGCTCCTTCTGTCATGTGAGAATCAATGAGGAGACAGCTGTCTGTCACCCAGAAGGCACCTGACCATAATTGGACCTGATATTGGACTCCCATCCTCCAGAACTCTGAGAAATAAATTTCTGCTGCTGATAACCCACCCTGAACATGGTACTTTATTATAGCAGCTCTACTAAGAAAACACATGTCCATCATTGCTTACTAACCTACTTACTTATAGCATTTGCAATGCCAAAGAACATAAGATTCCAGTAAATCCACAATATGTGGGAGTTAAGTAGGACTAAAAATGAGTATAAGACAAGCATGTTGCATTTACTACCAAGTAAACAGTAGAATTTACAACCCCAGGAGACCATGCTGTACACTATAACTAGAATTTTTCTTTGAATGCAGAAAGAAGGCAATGGCGTTATAAGAAACACGAACAAGCAAGAAACCCTACCATTCTTTTCTAATTTTACTACTTCCCTGCATTAGCCAACCACTTATAATAAAAATAACATAAAAGAAGGGGAAAGACAGAACAACTTACAGATTTTTTACTTTCAAGCTTTCCTTACTTATCCATAAGGTAGAGGTAAAGAGTGTTGGTAGAATGCATGCACCTCAAGAAGTAAAAGAGAACCAGTTTAGTTCATTTTGTGTGGGATTTCTACTATTCTGATAAAAACAAAATGTCACAATAGTATAATTTCAATGATTCTTCATGAGTTGAATGCTACCATATTTGAATTTAAATCTGGCATTGCACAATATAAAGTTGTATGACAAAATTCATGCTAATAATTTAAATTTATACTTATATTTTTCATTACTTAGAATATTAGTAAAAAAAAAAAACCCATGCTAAGTCCAGAGGACCTTCGGATGAAAGCAAAAAGTTTCAAATTTTCCTGCTGTTAATGACACCTTTTTCTTGCCTTTTTTGGGGTGGGAGGTAGGAAGTGATGGGTTCAGGGCTTTGTACATGCCTCTAGGCAAGTGCTCTACCACTGAGCTTCAGCCACAGCCCTTTCCCTGCTTTTTTGTTTTAACAAGAGGTTTCTCTTTTATTTTGTAGAAAACACTACAAATTATGTAGCTGGCTATGATCATAATTTCTATTTTAGTTGTCTGTATACCACATTAGCTTAGGGTTTTAATGTTTAAAGGCAGGGACTGTGTTTTTCATCTTGTTATTCCTAATGCTTATATACAGTAAGCTCCAAAAAGAAAAAAGACAAAAAGAAAAAAGGATCCCCAAGGGCAACTGCAGTTAATTTTAATGTTTCCAGAAAGGAGAGAAAAGAAGTAGCTTTGTTTCCATAATGTGTTCTCTAACAAAGAATATTTTGTTCTGAAGTAGCTAATATGGAGTATAGAAAATACAACTAATTCCCCAACCAATTGCTACTGGGTTTGAACACCTGCTAGGTCTGTTAGGCATTGTGGGAAATATGCGCAGTACCTGGGAGTCATTCATAAGGCGTGGATGCTTACTTACAGAAACACAGAGTAAAAAGTATAGACGCTTACGCCCAGCAGTGGACATGCACACTGAGGTATAATGTGGGCTAGGAGATTTGCCTCAACTACTGAAGTAGGTGTCCATCACTTACTTCATGCACATAAAATCATGATTTCCCTGCTGACAATCCTAGTAGCTCCAAGTAGATAGAGGTAGGAGGATTCTAACCTATGGCCTAGAACCATCCGCAAGGCTAGACAATGAGCCTGAATCCTCAGATTACTATCAAACAGGAATGGTCTAGAGAAGTGAAGTGCAACAACCAGAGCTTCAGTCACCAGAGTATCTGGGGATGAGCAGCAGAACTCCAGGCCTCAAGGAAGGACAACCCAAGGGGCAGGCAGGACCCCATGGAGGGCAATAGAGTCAAGGAGGGTTCCCAGAACAAGACATCAGAAAGGAGAAGAGTAGATGACCTAAAACCACGGCCAAGCATGGAATGAGGAGGGACAAACAAACAAGCAAGGACACTGATGGGTTCAGGCATTCAGTGGAGTAATGACACAGAACCCATAAGGGTCAGTGGGAGATAAGTGACTCCAGCAAAGATAGGTTTATGCACTAATCTTGATGAATTTTGTTAAGTATTTCTGTTTCAAGGCAATTTGTCAAGGCTTTTGTTGTTTAAACATATTATCTTAATGGTGAAATACACAATAGGAAGATACAATTAGGCATTTATAGGACTTGAAATGTTTTTAAAATAATATACAATAATAAGATTACAAACAGGGCTGGGGCATCTTTCAATTCATTTTAGTATTTTTTTTAAATTTTTTCTTTTATTAAATTTATTTTTAAAGTCCTTAATGCATGTTATTCCTTTTTTTCCTCCTCCTCCTCCTCAAATGTCGATGTCTTAACAATTTGAATTCTCTTGCTTGGGAAAGATAAAATCTAATTTTGTATATTTATTGATATATAGTATCACAGTCCACAGAACAAAATCAATCATGTATGGGTGACCACCACACTGGGATTAGTCCGTGCTTTCTACACACCATGGAATAGGGAGGCATGGCTCCTAAAGCTCAGGGCTCACGTGACAATGCACTTGTCAAGTAGTTCCTATGTGGTCTTGGACATCTAGGTTCTCTTCTGGGGCCCCTGGAGGCAGATGGTGGGCTTTTTCTCACAGTTTAGCAGCATGTGGAGCAGCTCCTGCACCTTGATATTCACCATGCCCAAAGTCTCCATAAAAGCACAACTCTACTCCAGAGTGTGGGCAGCACCGTCCTTCAGGGCCAACTCCTGAGGGCCCTTATTGCTCTTGCTGCCCACCAGCATAATAGGAAATGTGTGCAGGTTGTTGCTTTTAAAATTACAGATCCACTCATAGAAGGGTTTCAACTCCTCCAGGGTTTCCTTTCCAGTGACTGCATAGGACAGGATGAAGGCATGGCCCCAGCAATGGCAAGTGCTACAGACCTGGATAGCACTGGCCACTAGTGATGTTAGTTGTATGCAGGGCATGCATGTCTTGTTGCAAATCCTAACCTAGCACATAAATTGGTAAGAATGCATCAGTGAAGGTTCCATGCACTCACCTCTGCACCAGCATGTTCTTTGCCAGCAGAGCCAATTACCACCACATTACAGTCTTTACTCCTAGGGGCATGAGGGTATGGATGACAAACAGGGTAGGCAGAGGCCATAACTGAAGCAACAGCCATTCCTTGAATCCAAAGCAGAAGTTGCCCATTGTTAGAAATCAGAAGGGAGATGTGAGCACAAATCTCTGACCCTGAGCCATGAACAGGAGAAGCCTCTCCCCAAGGCTTGAACTAAGCAAGCTTGAGGGCAAATTCATGCCTCAAGGAGGCAATGCAACCACAACAATCAGATACTCAGAGCAACAGCTTGGTAGAGCCAGAGGGATAGCACAACACAGTGGTACAGCTGCAGGCAAACTGAATAATAACCCCCCTCCAAATACATGCCTGCCCCCATCCCCAGGATCCGTACAGTGATGAAAGGACCTATGCAGATGAGTTCAAGTGATTGAGGTGATTATCCTGGATACCCAGGAAAACCCTATAGAGTCACAGAAGCCCTTATAAAAGGCAGGCAAAATGAGAGGGCAATGTGACAACAAAAGCAGAGATGAGTGTGATGTGGCAGCAACTATAAACCAAAGAATTCCTGAGACAAAGCAAGGAGACAGATTGTCCCTTGGAACATCTAGGAGGAACAGCCTTGGCAGTATCTTAAGTCTGGCCAAACAGATTTTCTTTCTTTAAAATTCTGGCCTCCAAAACTAAAAGAGAATAAATTTTTTGTTTTGAGCCACTGAGTGTCTGTGATTGGTTACAGTAGCAACATGAAACTAACAAGATGTTGGAAACTGGACTGAGCTGTAGAGCTCTCTGTGATCACCATGGCTGTGTCAATAAAAACAAACACAGCCAAGCTATGATAGAACTTGTTGTGAGAAGCTGTCTCTCTGCCCCTATGGATCCCAGCAGGGGACTCCAAGATAAGCCATGAAGAGAAGAGACTCAGCTAAACCCAGCACACAGCACCACGTTGAGAGTTCTCAGGTACCAAGGGGTTTTATTCTCACAGTTCTAGAAGCTGAAAGTCCAAGAGGAAGGTATGGCAGGGTTGGTTTCTAGTAAAGCCTTTGTTCCTGGCTTGTGGACAGTCACCCTCTTCTTGTGTGATCACACTGGCTTTCCTCTTTGCACACCAAGAAAGAGAGAGAGAGTGTTCTGTTGTCTAGTCCCCTCTCATATGGACAACAGTCCTACCAGATTAGGGCTCTATTCTTACAACCTTGTTTAACCTCAATCACTTCCTTAAGGATATTATTTCCAAATACAGTTATATTAGGGGTTACGACTTTAACCTATGAATTTGTAGAGGGGACACAATTTATTCCATAACACATGGTGACGATCAGGATGTCACCATCCTGTCCTTTCAGAATTCATAACCTCAAATATGCCATTGTTATGAAGATCTTATCAGGAAGCAATATAGGAAATACTTCCAGCCAGGCATGGTGGCCCATGCCTGTAATCCCAACCCTCAGGAAGTGGAGGCGGGAAGAGTGTGAGTTCCAGGCCAGCCTGAGCTACATAGTGACATCCTGTCACAAACAAAAACAAACAAAAATGAAGAAACAAAAAGTACTTCTAGAACACCTTTTTGTGTTCATTCAGTCTCAAGACTTTCTAATTCCACATTCTTCCTGGGAATTCATCCATATGATTTTAGAAAGAAAAGGAGATTAGATTGTATACTGTGGCCTTTTTCTCACTCACTATGTGAAATACTAAGTACAAAAAGTATAATGGAGAAAATATTATGTGTTACAAAAACCATGCAGCTGATGTCAAGATGTAACTATACAAACTGGAACTGGTCTCAGGCAGGGCAGGAAGGCTACCATTCCAGCTACATAAAGTGGCTAGGGAGCTCCTCTAATTGCCACCTACTAGAGCTTTATTCTTATATCTCTTTCAGATAACGTCAGCAGAGCAGAGATAGCCTGCACCTTGCAACATCACACTCTCATTAGTTTGCTCTGACTCACTCTCCTCACATCCTACTCCCAGATAAACTTTCCATCAAGTGATTTATCTTTTCCTTGTTCTGGGTGGCACATAAGCCAGTGCCTTTTTCTTCCTTATTTCCTACCAAATAATTACTGAGTGACTCCTCTGTGCATGGACATTCATATATGCTATTTAATCCTCATCATAATCCTTCTAATATCATTCCTCTAGATGGTTAAAGTGGGGATCAAGTGACTACGTGGCTCAGCCTCAGTGTTGAGTCATCACAGCAGGCATCTGGAGAGAGGGATGGGGGAAGTAAGGGAGGGAGGAGAAGCCTGAAAGAGTAGGGGGGCAGGCAACAGGAAGTGTGCTGAGACCACCTCTGCCTTCCCTCAGGGTCAGTATAGCCCTTCACATTCCCCAGAGGCTCTGTGCCCAGGACTGATTTTATGAGGCTTTATTTTTAACAGGAATGCATACAACCTGCTTGATGAAAATTGGTTGGACTTGCTGCCCAGACATAACAAAACTGTAGTACTTTTCTATAAATAGGCTCTAGCTCCTGTGCCTAATGAGATCTCACAGTCAGCCTAAAGGAAAACACACTCTATCTTTGCTGTCAATTTTCCAATGCTTAAGAACCTTTTTTTACCTTTCTCCATCCAAGTTGAAACAAGACCCCAAAAGCTGCTCATAGGTCTGTCATACAACATTCATCCAAGCACTGAGGGAAATAGCTTCCTCCCCCAGCTGCCCTGTGGCAAGGATATAACCTTGATTTCCTTGGGAAGACATATAATGGCTTGGCTCTACTTCCCTTGTTCCTCTCTGTGGCCCCTAAATTGGGCCACATGGGCTAGATGCTACAAGACAAAACAATAAACATTGTCCTAGCTCTGTTTTTCTGAGAAAAGCTGAAGATGATCATTATGATGGTTAACTTCATGTGCTAATTTCATTGGACCATGAAGCGCCCTGATATTTGGTCAACATTCTGGGTATGTCTGTGAGGGTATTTCCAGGTTGGATTAACATTTGAGTCAGTAGACTAAGTAATTTCCTTCCCTAAGGTGGGTGGCCCTAATTCAATTTGATGAAGGCCAGAACAGAACAAAAAGGCTAACCCAGCCTTGTTGTTGTTATGTGCCAGTGAGTCAGGTCCAACTCACAATGACCCTATGTACTACAAAACAAAACACTCCCCCACACTGTGCCATTCCTGTCACTACATTAGGGTTTCTCTGCCATTCATAGGGCTTTCAGTGGATAATTGTTTCAGGATTGTTTTGGAAGTGGGATTCCAGGTCCTTCTCCCATTTTATGTGGTACTGGGAATTGAACCCAGGGCCTCATCTCTGAGCACAGAGCAGTGCTCTATCAACTGATCTAAACCCTAGCTCCAATCTAACCTTAAGTAAGAGAAAACTCTTCTTGTCTGGATGATTTGAGCTAGGGCATTGTATTTTTTCCTGCATTTGGACTTAAACTAAAACATTGGCTCTTCCTGGTTCTTTTTTTTTTTTTTTTTTTTTTTTTTTTTTTTTTTTTTTTTTTTTTTTTTTTTTTTTTTTTTTTTTTTTTTTTTTTTAAGTTGAGGTGATTTTATTAAGCAAACATTCAAAAGCGTACTTACACATCTAGAAGGTAGAGCCTACTATACCCCTAGGCTATGTACATAGCCTATTGCCCACAGACTACTAAACCTGTACAGCAGTACTCCCAATCTTTTTGGCATCAGGGACTAGTTTTTTTTTGTTTTTTTTTTTTTTAGAAA